>JAWQUT010000263.1:600485-641812 GCA_033807755.1 Ellobium chinense
CACACACACACACACACACACACCCACACACAGCCACGCACACACACACACAAACACACACACACACGCACACGCACAAACACACACACACACACACATACACACACACACACACACACACAGACACACACACTAACACACACACATACATGCACCAACGCTGCAATTAAGCCAGTCATGATTAACTTAAACAGCTACTGAAATAGATGCATTTTAAGTGACCTTTTGAATACTGTCTATGAGTAGACAGTTTATTACAGTTTATAATCGGCTTTGAATGTCTAAGCCAGTTAAATCCTATTGAAGGTTACATTCTAAACTCTAATTTTGTTCTATTTTGGAACACTGCATATCGTAAGATTAGAATTATAAATAGGTATTATAGTAGTCGAATCTCGAGTTGTCGATGAACCGATTGCACTAGTTGGGACAGATAGGCCTATCTATCTGAGACACATTGTCGGCGAATGGATGATCTCCCCATTTGACCTTACTGTATTTGTTGTTTACTTTGTTTCATTGTTCTTGGTATGACCATTTTTTCTCATTCATGTTAAATTACTGATAAATATTAAGTCCTGGTCTCTGATACAGTGTATCGCTGAGAACTTGTTACATTCTAATCTCTTACAACAACAACAACAACAACAACAACGACAACAACAACAACAACAACAACAACAACAACAACAACAAAAACAACAACAACAACGACGACAACAACAACAACAATAAGTATAATGTTTGCATGGTCAAGACTCACGTGACTCACTTTATTATTACCCCAACAGGCCAGATCATTCAAGGGTATTCTCAACTCCATGAGGGGCATAAAGGGCCTTTGCCATTTACAGGCGCTGATAACAAAGATTATGATAAATCTTTCTTTAACAATAACCAGTTTCACAGAGGGATGTACTGAGGAAAAAGTGAATGAAATGCTTTTCCAAGACACTTCCAACATTCCATGGAGAGGATCGAACCCACGATCTTCAAAACCGGGGTACACTGCTGATTTCTTTGTAATCATCTCGCTAGTCTCAGAAAGCCAATGAGCGGAGCCTAGACCCTTTGTGTACATACTGTGGGCGGAGCTTCAACGTTAGGTAGGGTTAGACAGTTTGACAATTTGGGATAAATCGGAAGCAGGGTTGCCAGACTTGGCTCTTTCAGAGCCAAATACCAGATTTTTGGCTCTTTTTAAAAGTCATTGACTCCCAAAAAATATGATAATCCTCAAACCCACGTAAACCCAATACATAAACATTGAATAGTAAATTTCGTGAGTTATATCAAATCTTAATATTCCCCAGTAGGCCCTTTCTAGAATGATTTGGTTCTTTTTGGGCTCTTTTTCCTATGCAGTTTGGCTGGCTCCGTTAAAAAAAAAAAATGGCAATCTTGATCGGAAGCTCATACAATGGTGGCATTCATTTGTGGTTTCAAATTTGCCGTGGGCACAAATTAACTTCCTGTTACATACGATCTCCGATGGAATCTGCTTATCAATGGTCGTCTGTCGGAGGAGGATGTGGCAAGAAGCAATGGTTTTCTGTATATTAATGAATGAGGCAGAGATATAAGTATAGCAAACACCACACTCAAGTCATTGCATTGTTTCCTGTCACTTCCGCATTAGTCTCACCTATCTTGGCTGGCCTAGAGATAACAACTTCCACTGGCACAAATTAATTTCCTGTTACATGCGATCTTCGAGGAACAGCCCTCCGGTGCAGACCTGGAGTCCAACGCTGTAATCATTTGGCCGTGATCGCTCCACATTTTTTTTAGCTAGACTAATTTCTCTTTTTTCCCTCCTCCCTCTTCTCCCACCCCACACACAAACTCCCAGAAGATTGGCAAAGAGGCATAGTAGTGTACAATTCGTACTTAGTGAAATAGGGAAAGGGGCGCACAAAAGCCAGTGAGATGGCACAGGGGTTCTTTGGGGATGGGAGATGGGTTGGGATTGGGTAGGGGAGGAGGGGGACATTCATGTAGCATAAATCAAAGGTTGAGAAGTAGACAGCAATCACCGCTGCGTTGGTGTGTACGAGATATATCTTTTATATGCTCGGACTTAACCCCTGTTCTGCAGGTCCTAGAGAGCTGAAACTTTTACAACTTCTTGAAGTACTCTCCATTACATTGATGCACGACTACATCCGCCTAAACCAAGAGACAAAGGAATGGCTCCACTCCTCAGCAGGTATCCCCTCGATTATTTTGTTGAACATAAAAAGGCGCTTCTTCGTTGTATAGTTTTTCCTCGATTTTTTTTATCAGTTGTTTTGAAGTGTTCTGACTTAAAGGACGCACTAGGGCATGCCGATATTATGATTATTATGAGGTGATTACTCTTGTGACTAATATGAACTCCGTAGTCTTCTCACCCTAGCGTATTTCACTCAGATGATATCCTTGTTTAGTTCTAGACTGTAACTTTCATAACGCTCAGTTGGTGGCTAGCACTGGAAAGTACGAGTACATACCGCTACCCCATCGTCCGCTCTCTTCAGCGCTGTTTCTTGCTCTCAATATGCAAAAACATCTGGCAATAACAAATGATAGTGATAGGAAGCTTTTAGAAAGAGGTCAAAGTAGATAGTAAATTACCGATACGTATCGAATACGACTTGCAGAGGTACTGATAATCGTACCGGCAACGTGATCAACGGTATCGTCAACTTTTACTGGATAAGAGAAGGAGCAATCGGGTCCTGCTACATGCATAGTATTAGTAATCTCTGGGACAATCAGCTAATTTATTTTTTTTTTATTTCATAATCGAAGCAGATATCATAGGTCAGAAAATCTCAACCATTCATGTTGTCGCATACATGACTTTAAAAAACCTACAACGGTAATGATAGTTTAATTTCTTTTTATCACTAATTATGACGACGTTTCGTAGTGAAGACACAGACTACAAAGCACACAGATTGAACTGACAACATAATAATATCTCAGTAAAATGAGAACGAATTTCTGACCAGTTGCGTCGTTTGGAAACCAAGTGAAAGACAAATCCAAACTTTTGTCTCTGAGTTGGAGAACATACGTCATTAGCAACAACACCCTGTGAGAGCTCCGTTTACCCTCCTTCACTAGGGGTCGCCAGGGGATGTAATAGCCACTTTTTTAGGCCGGGTGTCCCGTCTTGTAACAAGCAATCTTTGGAGAGGACAGGTGAAGATTTATACATTTTATGACGGAATATATAATAATACGAATGATTTTATAATAAAGAGATAAAGCAGAATGGCTGAACGGTTACGGCTTTGGACTTAAGATTAAACGGTCGTGGATTCCATTCCCGACCGCGGTCATGTTGTAAGTGCCTTGGGAAAGCATTTCATTTACATTTTCCTCAGTCAGTCAGTCTGTAAAATAGATACTTGGCTATAAGCAGTGGAAGATATTGTCAGAATACTAGTGATCAGCGCCTGTAATGGCAGCGGCACTGTATGCTCCCCAGAGAAACGAGAAAGTCCTAGAGTGATCTGGCCTGCTGGGGTAGTAATAGTGTGAAGTCGCGTGAGTGGGCATAGCCTGGATACCAGACTTATAAACCACATTATTATTATTATTATTATTATTAAAGTGGTAACAGGAGATGCTAAAGAGAATAGCACAATAAAGATGCATGAAGTGGAGGGATATTATTATGACGGGTTAGCAGTCAACACTGCTAAATAACTCCCTGGTCAGACCGGATTTACCAGTAATCGCTTTCCAGGAAATGTAGGTGTTAAAATGCCAGTGGTTTTTCCACTGCTGGCTCTATAAGCGTTTACACCCCTCACTGAGTTACTGAAGTGTCCCAAGCCAAAATATTTTGCAAACATATTGTTTGAATTTCCCTGTAAATGTTGACATATAGACACATGCCACGAGACTAAATAGGTTTTAAGAACTATCACAACGAATCAGACTACCGAATTTACACCTGAGTGACAAAAGCCCCACCTATTCTGAATCTGCAGAAGTACTTACATTTATCAAAGCCTGTCAAATTCAAATCCATTCATGTCTCCTTTTTCCATGGTCGATTTATGTCTTTATAGGGGCTATAAAGAAATTATATACTATAAATAAGCTAATGCCAGGAAGAGCCGAGATCCTCATACCAATAGACTACAACAAAACACCGCACGATCCTAGAACCCAATCATGATTTTACGATGTTTTAAAATGGGTCGTTCTTAATGGCTTCACATCTATCTATCTATCTATCTATCTATCTATCTATCTATCTATCTATCTATCTATCTATCTATCTATCTATCTGTTTGTCTGTCTGTCTGTCTGTCTGTCTGTCTTCCTGCCTGTCTTCCTGCCTGTCTTCCGTCCGTCCGTCCGTCTGTCTGTCTGTCTGTCTGTCTGTCTGTCTGTCTGTCTGTCTGTCTGTCACAAAACACAGCATGACAGTGAAACCGATGACAATTATATTTTTATTATTATGACGGAGTTTCTCTCGTTGTTTGGTACATTTCGATGCTAAACTGTTGTAAATCACAAACTACCTCAAGGCACTAAAACCTAATCACAATAAATTATTGTATGGCGTTTCGAACATTGCCTAGTGGATAATTATATTATATAATGCAACCACAAAGCACCCCATGGCACTGAAGCCGAATCGCAGTTATTTTACTATGGTGTGTCTTCCATTGCTTGGAAGATTCAATGATAAACTCGCATGCCATTACATAACACCTTAGGATACTGAACCACAATCATATGGTGTTTCACCAGTTATGTGGATGATCTGAAGGTATATTTATCATACAATTACTAAACACTACAAGACGCTGAGGCCGAATCACCATTAGATTATCAAAAGGTGCTGGCTGAGATGTCCCGAGGTTGTCCCCTGGAGCAGAAATGGATAGTGATGTCTTGTCTGATAACCCTTTTCACTGTGTTTAAGGTACAGAAGGGGCTCACTAAGTCCCCTGGGTCTCCGATGGTTTGTTTAACTTGGGCCCACGATATATCCATTACGCTCTCCTCTTCGTCATTTTAGGATAGCTTGCAAACGTTGAGAGGTGTACTTGAAACGGTATAGAGTTGTGTATCCAGGCAGCCACACATCAAGCAATCCACAGTTTTTGTCATTTATTTATTACCATTTTTTCGCCTTCCTTGATAGATATGATAGCAGGAGGTAAGAGGGTTATATTTTCCCCTGTTACTGGAGTGGATCCAATTTTATTTTTTGGCTCACAGCTTACTTGTGAATGTCACGAAGACAGCTATGATATTAATCTAACTCGATTCTGTTTAACATAATTGGACGATCAAAAATCGTATGATCCCAACTCCAAAGACAGGCCGACGAAATTTTTTAAAACTGAGGAGAAACCCGGATATGACGTTAACGGTTTCGTTTGGTTGGTCCCTATGGGCGGTCCCTAGCAAAGGAAGTATCAGGTGTGCGAATTTTTATTGGTACGCGCCAATCACAGCGAAGAAGGGTGCACAACGACTATAGGTTTGGAGAAATATGACGGCTTTTGCAATCACTGTCACATCAATACAATACAATATATATATATATATATATATATATATATATATATATATATANATATATATATATACATAACTGTTACTAAAGTACATTTAGTCATTGACATATCTTGTCTCTTTTTCTTTCTGTCTCACTCTCTCTGTCTCACTCTCCCACAACTTTCTCTCTCATTATCTTACACACACTCATTCACTCACTCACTCACTCATTCACTCACTCACTCACTCACTCACTCACTCACTCACTCTCCCCATCTAATGTTAACAGTTACAACGTCCACAACATCTCATTTGAACAGACACATACATGTAACAGAAAACTAATACCCTCCCCACCTGACCTCCCACACCAGTAGCATGACCGACAATGCATTATATTCTTGTACTTCCGCATTAGTCACAGCCATCTTGGCTTGTCTAGAGCCCGATACTTCCTTTGCTCAAGACGACTCCTTTTGCAATGTCGCAGGACCAAACAAAGGCAGCTGAGAATACTTCAATCAATTAAATTTTCTGATGTCATTTGTCTCCCCTCCTGGCTTCTATTTTTTTTGGGAGGTGTGAAAAGATTTGAATGAAGGAAACTGACTGTTTTCTTAATGCTGAGCCATTTTCTCGAACTGTTGGAGAATGCGTGTAGAGTGAGAGATGTTCACATTTTCAAATTCGTGATTTTTTTTTCTCTCTAACAGCTTAATGGTTGGATCAAGATGAAGAAACGGCATAAGATTTATAACAGAACTGTAGTTGGCAATCAGTCAGTCGGGCGGTCGGTCGGTCGGTCAGTTAGTCAGTCAATCAGTCGGTATGTCGATCAATGATTCGGTTCGTTAGTCTGCCGATTAATAGGTCAGTCGGTCAGTTATTCATACCTACACACACACACACACACACACACACACACACACACACACACACACACACACACACGTACATACATACATACATACATACATACATACATACATACATACATACATACATACTACATACATACATACATACATATATACATACAAACAGACAGACAGAAAGACAGACAGGCAGACAGTCGCGCTGTTTTTCTGCTTGCATGTGTGTTTTCTTCACCCTTCTGAACGGTTGCTTGCCCCCTTCCCACACACCTACTTTTCTCCTGTCTTGTTTGCTCCCGGGGGCGGGGACTATCCATGAAATGCCAGCGTGGCACTGCGCAAGCGCAGATCAGACGGTATTTTGTTCCCACAATTCCTACTTCCTTGTACTGCAAATATCCGTCTCAATATCTGCGTAGTATTTGCGGTTTTTCCTTATAGAGGCTAGAAGCATACAGGAGAGGGGTAGTGGTCTGGGGAGAGACGGGTTGAGCGCATTTGGAAGGTTGGAATCAGAAGATAAAGAGAGACGAAAGAGAAATGAGAAACGAGAACACGCCTTTCCATTACTTATGTACAGCTTGCCTAGAAACAATATACTGACCCAAAAAAGTTACGCAGCTGTTGAAAAATGCCTCGCAGTTCAGTCTGCCTTATCGAAATCATAATTCATTATGTGTCAAATACTTTATTAGGGTCTATAGATTAGATTGAAATAAGAAATTTAACAATGTTTACCCAAATGATAAATTTCCCGTGCAAGTGGTGAAAACAGCAAAAAGTTCTTCTATTGGCTAATTTGACCTCCATTCATTTTTATTTGCAGCATGTCTTACTTTAACTCTATTAGTCGAATGTGAGGGTGCTGGTCAATTACAGTCTTGGTTTGACAAGAGAAATTCCATTTTGAATCATGCCTCACATGACCTTGGCAGATCGCAACATAGCTTTAGAGCACTTGCAAGCATGCATTCCCATAGACGAGGTTGAAAGAATAATAAGGGTCATCAGGAGCACAATAGAGAGACCATGGCACCGATTTTATCGGCCTTCGACTGCTGCTGACCGTCCCAGAGAGGGTCAACCAAGGGCGACAACTGCCATTTAGGACCGGCATATCCTGCGCAATGATGATAGAAATCCACAACAAAATTTAATGTTCTCATCAATTCCATGGGCTGAAGGTGCCAGGCAGTGACTGAGGCAGCTACCGGCTAAAGTCGTACTAAACCCATACCTGGGGGTACCTTATTTAGAGTTTCCTTGCGGAGAGTTAATCTATCATCCAAATCTGGGTCTTCGGTGTCCAAAAGACGGGTCTATTCGCCTACAAAATTTCCTTATTTTACATATCAAAGGAACAGAGATAATCTCGAAAAACTTTCTGTTGTCCAACTTTTTAAGGTCAGTATATATTGCCATTTGCGCAAATATGGTTTAGAAAGAGAAGCAGAGCGAAGACCTTCTTAAATAGTGCACTCCAACAAAAGCTCACATCCGGTTTGAGGAAAAAATTATGTCAGTGTAAATAGTAATGTGATTGCGTCATCAAATCTCGTGTCCGAAAGTAAAAGATGCATCAGCAAATAAAAACCAATGTAACAGACCACTCTACCAGCCAGTCATATTCCTCTGACAATGGGAAAGTAGAAAGCAGAGGTAATGATTGTTAGTATTATGGCTTGCGATGCCCGGATGGCGTGCATGCATAGAACCTGAAAGTTATCTATTCTGCAACCTTCTTCCGTTCAACTTAAAAACGTTCAGGTTACCTCTTTCCTCAGCTCCGCAGGGCACTGCATCGCTGGCGACCAGCAGTGACTTTGTTATGTATTTCATTTGTAATATTATGTATAATTTACATTTATTATGTGTATTGTTATATGTGTTTGTATTGTGAATGAGTTGTATATCATTATATATTATAAAACAATTTCCCTACGGGGTAAATAAAATAGTATTTTCTGTTACATCTCTTTTCTAGTCCTGCACCATTCTAAGCCAAGCTTCAAGAGGGAGAGTCTTACATTACTGATCATGAAGGAAGTTAACCTATCAGATGTACTTAGTGCCAGACAGTGCCAGTATCAGACAACCTACGTGTGCAGGAAGTTAAGATTTAGATTCATGCATGACTTAAGGAAAATATCACTGGTCTCTCCTAAGGCTCTAAAATTATATTTAGAGGTCGGTTTGAACTTAAGAAGTCCAGGAAATTTCGGAGCAAAATCGAGGTGGATGGGGAACCAATATAATGCTTATGCTGATATCAAATAGACTGTGGCTGTACCTTTGTGACTTGGGATTTACTATCTGATTGACTTGGGATTTACTATCTGATTGACTTGGGATTTACTATCTCATTGACTTGGGATTTACTATCTCATTGACTTGGGATTTACTATCTGACTGACTTTGGATTTACTCTCTGACTGACTTGGGATTTACTATCTGATTGACTTGGGATTTACTATCTGACTGACTTGGGATTTACTCTCTGGCTGACTTGGGATTTACTATCTGATTGACTTGGAATTTACTATCTGATTGACTTGGGATTTACTCTCTGGCTGACTTGGGATTTACTATCTGATTGACTTGGAATTTACTATCTCATTGACTTGGGATTTACTATCTGACTGACTTGGGATTTACTATCTGATTGACTTGTAATTTACTATCTGATTGACTTGGGATTTACTCTCTGACTGACTTGGGATTTACTCTCTGACTGACTTGGGATTTACTATCTGATTGACTTGTAATTTACTATCTCATTGACTCGGGATTTACTATCTGACTGACATGGGATTTACTATCTGACTGACTTGGGATTTACTATCTGATTGACTTGGGATTTACTATCTGATTGACTTGGGATTTACTCTCTGACTGACTTGGGATTGACTATCTGATTGACTTGGGATTTACAATCTGATTGACTTGGGATTTACTCCCTGACTGACTTGGGATTGACTATCTGATTGACTTGGGATTTACTATCTGATTGACTTGGGATTTACTCCCTGACTGACTTGGGATTTACTATCTGATTGACCTGGAATTTACTATCTGATTAACTTGGGATTTACTATCTGACTAACTTGGGATTTACTAACTGATTGACTTGGGATTGACTATCTGACTGATTTGGGATTTACTATCTGATGGTTGGAGTATGATTACGTGTTTCTGTGTGCAGTCATGCATGTGGCTGTGAAAGGGTGTATGTGCATGCATATCAGTATGTCTGTATAGGTATGATTGTGTCTGTGTCTGTGAGTGTGAGTGTCTGTGTGTAATNTAAGGCTCTAAAATTATATTTAGAGGTCGGTTTGAACTTAAGAAGTCCAGGAAATTTCGGAACAAAATCGAGGTGGATGGGGAACCAATATAATGCTTATGCTGGTATCAAATAGACTGTGGCTGTACCTTTGTGACTTGGGATTTACTATCTGATTGACTTGGGATTTACTATCTGATTGACTTGGGATTTACTATCTGATTGACTTGGGATTTACTCTCTGGCTGACTTGGGATTTACTATCTGATTGACTTGGAATTTACTATCTGATTGATTTGGGATTTACTCTCTGGCTGACTTGGGATTTACTATCTGATTGACTTGGAATTTACTATCTCATTGACTTGGGATTTACTATCTGACTGACTTGGTATTTACTATCTGATTGACTTGGGATTTACTATCTGACTGACTTAGGATTTACTATCTGATTGACTTGTAATTTACTATCTGATTGACTTGGGATTTTTTACTCTCTGACTGACTTGGGATTTACTATCTGATTGACTTGTAATTTACTATCTCATTGACTCGGGATTTACTATCTGACTGACTTGGGATTTACTATCTGACTGACTTGGGATTTACTATCTGATTGACTTGGGATTTACTCTCTGACTGACTTGGGATTGACTATCGGATTGACTTGGGATTTACTATCTGATTGACTTGGGATTTACTCCCTGACTGACTTGGGATTTACTATCTGATTGACTTGGAATTTACTATCTGATTAACTTGGGATTTACTATCCGACTGACTTGGGATTTACTATCTGATTGACTTGGGATTGACTATCTGACTGACTTGGGATTTACTATCTGATGGTTGGAGTATGATTACGTGTTTCTGTGTGCAGTCATGCATGTGGCTGTGAAAGGGTGTATGTGCATGCATATCAGTATGTCTGTATAGGTATGATTGTGTCTGTGTCTGTGAGTGTGAGTGTCTGTGTGTAATATGGCATTCTACTCGAACAACAGGCACGCTTGAATTTATGCAGAAACAGCCTAATTAGAGGTGCTCAGTCTCGGCTGGTAGTTGGTCGTAATGTCCACTTTCTTTGTACAGATTTTTCTGTAAAGATAAAAAAAACAACAACCCAACTAAACTTTATTTGCTCTGCAGGGGATTATTCTTACAGTTTCATACAATAGCACGCATAATACATATAAACCTATTAACATACCCCAAAAATAAACTCCATTACAAAATCATTGCTGGTCACTGCAGAGCAGCGCCCTGATTCCTCCTGGCTTGAAAACCAGGTGTATTCAGACATGCGTCGACTTGCGAAATGGGAGCAACGTGTCTGCCCCTAGGACACCACATCCCGTAAGCAGCTGTGAACCGAATTCACAACCTTAGGAACAACCCACAAGCAGTATGACCGCACTGCCTCGACTTAGTTCCAAATTTGTTTGAAAGAGTACATACATAGAGTGCTGAAAAGTATCTCGAACGAACTGTGAATCGTTTACTTCCGTGTTAGAATCAATCCACGGATTTTTTTGAAGGAAAAAAAAAATCAGTATTTCCTTTCACAGTACGGACTTAAAAAAAAAAAAAATCGGTATTTCCTTTCACAGTACGGATTTAAAAAAAAAAAATCGGTATTTCCTTTCACAGTCGTAATTCAAAGCCCACTCTGTTATTCCCATGACGTCGGTTGGTGCTAAAACCTGAGATTAGAAGTGAATATTCGTAGCTGGCAACATTGCATAATACCTTAAAAAACGATATCACTTCGAACTTGTCTTCTTAGATCCCTAATACATGCGTAGGCGCTAAGTACCTTTACAAGCATGTGGTTAATCAATAGTGGGGTATCTCTCCAAGCTCAGTGAATGCATGAAACTTCAGCGGTTTTTAGAGTTTGCTTTGTTTCAGGCTTTAGTGTGGACCAGGGTTGGGAAGAAATGAGATCGTATGAACACAGTTCGTGAACTTAAGTTCAGTTCACGTGAACTTGAGCATGAAACTTCAACGGTTTTTAGGTTTTGCTTTGCTTCAAGCTTTGGTGTGGACCCGGGTTGGGAAGAAATGAGATCATATGAACTTAAGTTCAGTTCACGTGAACTTGAGCATGAAACTTCAGCGGTTTTTAGGTTTTGCTTTGCTTCAGGCTTTGGTGTGGACCAGGGTCGGTTGGGAAGACATGAGATCATATGAAGACTGTTCGTGAAGTTCAATTCAGTTCAAGTGAATTTGAGTGGAGCTTAATAGCTATTTTAGAAAAAAAGATCTTGATCTGAACTTTACTTATTTTTGCAGTTTCATCTGACCTTAATCTGAACATTGATTTTCTAACTAACTGTTAGCACAGTTTACATTAACCTCCAAAATTGGAACTAAATGCCTTTTTGTTTTAATGTCTTAGCGAAGCAAGTGAAAAGAAAGCGGTTTTAAGGGGAAACTTTTTTAATCAATTTCAAAATCTTGACCCGTCAACCTCAACATAACAAGATTACACCGTACTTCACTTTAATTGATTTTGGTTTTGTTACGGCTTTCATTTGAATTGTACATTGTACATCTTCCGGCCGTCGCGTTCTGTTTTTCTTGAGTATAATGGAATCATTTTCTGATGTGATAAACTGAACTGAACTTCATTTGAACTTATCATTAACCAAAGGGAACTGAGCCGATCTGAAAACTACACAGTTTTCCTAAGACTGAGCTAACATTGGTCAAAAGGCATTTTCCCTATAGTGAACTGGTCTTGATCTGAGCGGACTGTTTTTGGTGAACTTGTCCAGCCCTGGGGCCGTATGCATAATTCATACGTTAGTTAACGTATTGCGTTAATTACAGTGAACACTGCTAATATTTTGGAAGTTTCTCGTGGTTACCGCAGTGCGTTAGCTAAAGTAAGGATTATGTATACGGCCGCTGCACTGGTATGAACCATTACCCGGAAACATGACAACATCTCAAATTCTGCCGCATAGCCAGCGTTTTCCAAAGACAAAATGTACCGAGCAATTCTTAATATATTTCGATAACCGAAGGTATTTTTTTCTTACTCAACGGTAGAGTTCAATAACATTTAAAGCTGCACCATTCGATAATTTTTGTGGGAAGGCAAGCTCCACCGACAAATTAATGACTGGATATTGCCTCAAAACAGGTGGATTTGCTGTCATTCTTCACATACTAGACTTTTTATCTCAATCTTCTTTACCATAATTATTTGAACAGTAAACATGTGATCTTCAAAGCTTATATGTAGTATAAAATTCTTTTGTTCGTGAAACTCGGAGAAAAACAACACCCCGACACGAAGCACACGATTGGATAAAATAAATGAAGTATTTCACCATGCCTCTCTTTTCCTTTTATACTCAGGTAGACTTTGAGAAGGACAACGTTTATTACGTCTTCTTCGAGTATGAACTGATGTCATTTTGAGTATGATATTGACGATACAGTCAAAGAGAGGCGTCCGCTAACTGGGTGACGGCCCCTTCATACTAAAAAATGACGTCAATTCATACTCAAAATGATGTCAAAGAAGACCTAACAAACGTAGTCATGGTTCTGGAAAATGTGTAGACATAACTTCCAGATACGCCATCTCCTCACTTCGCATCTGATAACAAGCTGCCAAAGAGTTTCCTAATTACGCTTAGAAATCCTAATGACAAGAATGCTGAATGTAGCGAGCAAGTGTCAATCAGTATTGGCGTGTAGTGAAGAGGCACTGAATACGATAGCTTCTCCTTAGAAACGCCACTGACGTTGCTACTTTAATTCACAAACCAAGACGCTGTGCAGGAAACAGAATACTTCTTTATTGGTAATAAGGCGTATCCAGCAAATAATTCACAAAGCACAGACCACACCAGCCAACTCTCAAGTGATTCACAATGCGCAGACCATAACAGCCAACTCTCTCAACTCTCTCACTCTCGTGTCTTTTATAATAATTTCAGTAGAAATTCCAGAATAAATGACGTCATCATCATATGATGCGCCCAAACAAACATGCTAAGTCTAGAACGTACGAGCAGCAACTTCCAGACTAATTAGAATCAAAACATTCCGATCGCGGCCCCACTCGAACCCTTGAGAAGGCTAATACTGCGTTCACTCGAAGCATCCTACCCGAACCTTCGGGACGGCTAATACTGTGTTTACTCAACGTACCATACGGTCGACCTGACCTTGACACTAGACAGTCTCACTAGCGGTACTGCCGCCGTAATTAAAAGAGAGGAAAAAAACAACTGATCTCAGCAAGGCCGGCCGCTACTAACTCGTAACTGCAACATTCTCGAATCATGAAGGACCGGAGCCGCGTGCGGTCCAGGGCCGTATAATAGAGGAGGGGGGGCGCACTAGCCTAAACAAACAACAAGCATCACAAATGTTACACTGAACAAGCTCTTCAAACTGAAAAAAACAAAAAAACAAAAGAAGGAAAAAAAAACAAGCGTTACATGATTTAATTTACATGGATCTGGAATTTTAAAAACTAATCTGACTTTTGGATTTGTCATTTTTTTATATCTAGTGGTGGGCCGATACATGAATTATCAAGTATCGTGACACTTAGCCTTCGCCCTTCACACTCTAAGTATTGAAAGTATGCATTCTATTTCGATTTTGATGCTTAGTTCTGGTAGACATTTCAATACTTTCGATACATTTTTGATATTTTCGATACCCGTTCGATACCTTTTCGATACGTTCGATGAATTTTCGATACTTTTGCTACCTTGTGATGCCGCTAAACATTACACTGAGAGGACGAGTAGTTAGGCTAATTTCGTACTGAGGATAGAAATCGATTTCTGTATTTTCCATCTCTTTTGAAACCGCTAGACTTTGCGCTGAGGAGATCAGTTGCTAATTTGGAAGTGAAGATCGGGATTGGATCGAAATTAATTTCGGTACCTTCGATACCGGTAACTGGTGTTGCACTGAGGAAACCAGTGACTGGATTCGTGCTGAGTATGAGAACGGAATCGAAATTGATTCTGATACTTTCGATCCCGTTCTAAAGGCCCTTTGTCGCTGCAGACTCTTTGGTGAAGTGTCTTTCAGACAGTTACTGAGGTTTGGTTGGGAATCAGAATTACTTTTATGAGGTTTTGGAAGGGACGGGGTGGGGATAGGAGAATACTGCTTAGGTCAAACGTCACGTATGAAATCGAAAATAAAGGTATTGGATCGAAATTCCAGAGCTTAAATTTCGATATTGCATCCTAAGAACGGATTGTATCGATATTCAGAAACGATACTGCCCACCACTAACAATACCATATCGTGCATAAAAAGCTTGCGAAACTAGCTGGTGAATTTTATGAATGTGGGATATCCCACGATATCGAGAACATAAATTCTATTGAGCAATCTCTGCATACAGGATGACGCCAAGTGAAAACCGCTCCTGGGATTTATGTCGATTAGGGATGCACCGGGGCACCTTTCTAGGTCACCTTGGACATAGGAGTAAACTAAACGGATATTATCGTCTGCTAGGTAGTGTCGTTAACCCTTAAGGCAAAGACCTCAGTCACCCATAATGGTTTATCTACAAGTATTACTAAAATAGATCAGGGGCGTGGCACCCTATCTTCGAAGCAATAAACTCTGTTAACGCTGTACATAAAGTCCGGTCGAAACCGTCAACCTGCATTAAATTTGATAAAGGAGGTTTAGCGTCAATGTCTGCTCACTGAAGGTGCAAGATTCCGTTAAAGATGTATGAGCATGATTATGCCTTTTCCCACCATTTCATCCTTGTGATGGATGAGATTAAAATTTCGAAGTTTACTTTCCATTCGTTGATGACGCCATGCAGTGTGAAACCGTCCAGCGCCTCATCAACGGGTAAACCCGTAAATGTAGTCATCTAGTGCTATACCGTTCACAGGGAGTGAGAGTGCACGTTGGTTCACTATACTGCACCACAGTGATACTGCAAAGATATCCATGTAGCAGACAATCTTACTTTAGTTATCTAATGGCCCATTCATAGAAGTGGTGTCCATGCTAGTAGGTAATCATCATCATCATTATCATCATCATCATCATCATCATAATCATCATTATTTGCAAAACATTTATTCATTTATTCGCACTGGATGTAAATAAGTAAAGCAAAAAAAAAAACCTATGACAATTTAACAAATTTAATACACAAATTTTCGGACTGGCGTTCTTCTTCAGGTATAGAAAATCAATGAACTAAGAATAAATTGTCACCATAATCATCATTATCATCATAATAATGATAATACTTTAAATATGCGATTTATTATGTCTAATATCCAGACCAATGCCCGGTCAAAGACTTTAACGTTATAATTACCCCAACAGGCCAGATCACTGGAGTCTTTCCAACTCTTTTGGAGTAGGCGCTATTGCCATTCTGGCCATACCTTTCATTGCCTGTAGCCATTGTTACAGAGGGATGGACTGAGGAAAATGTGAAAGAAATGCATTCCTTGACCATGCATGAACCGAACCTTATGCTTTTAAATCTTGAGTCCGGACCGAAGTCATTGCGACAGCAATTCATATTCCTTGACTTCTTCAACTTCATGCCCTTGCAAACTCTATAACTTGAAGCCAGTCAAAATGATGATTATGTCGCCAGACAAGGAATTGAAACATCAATTTGGACCATCCCGTATCAAGTTTTTGTTCATTCTGGAAATCCAGGGTAAAGTTATTTCTGTACACAGCACTATTAGTAACTGTGAATAAATCTGAGTTTTGTGAAACAAACTGGATGACTACTATAGTGGCAGGCTTATGCAAATTCCAACAATAACTGAAAATCAGTGTCAGATTCCGATTCCTGCTAAAATTTGGAATTAAATCTCAATTTCAATTTCAGTGGAAATGTGGAATCCAAATTCAATTCCCAGATCTTCATTGATAGATGGAATTAATTTTGTCCCAATTCCAACTCCCTCAAAACATATCAAGTCCCAAGGAAACTTAGAGGAAAAAAGCATAAGTGTAAGGATTGAGTGATTACTTGTGTAATTGAGTGGCCCATTATCATTATTGTTAAACGTAAAATGTACAAGTACGTAGTGAACATATGTGAATCTACGGACACGTTGTGAAGATGTGTGAATTCAGTAGTCCTAGTCCTTTAAATTTTCATGTGCTGTCCCGTCGTTATTATTGTATTGTTGCCTATGTACCACAGTGTGTGGTTTGGTTTTATCGCAGTAAACTTGTTAAACTAATTGTTCTTCACTATTTTCTAATACAAATTCACACTGCATTAGGCTAACACCTTGCCACTTCACGCAACTATAACTCGGGACAGGATAATGCATACCTCGAACTTATTTCCACCTAATGAAAATACACACATTGCCACTGTTATCATACAAATGGCCTGATTCGGTCAAGCCGCGACTTAAGCCTCATTTTGAATGGTATCATGACAAAAAGACTATCTCTGACATCTCAAGCTCTCTTATCAGCTAGCCGTTCTGCCTCTGTGATGTTTGTAAATATATGCTTCTTATTGTTATGGTAATATGGTTCCTGGTTTCACTCCATTTCCAAATTATCATTTAGTTATTATTCAGCGAGAAATATAGGAGGAAATATTGCTATGACAAAAGAAAACAAGAATCGAAATGTATTTTTGCAATGGCAAGTTTGGCTGCAACATATTGCATATTTGAATTTCTTTTAACATGTCAACATAGGTCTTGATATTCTAAAAACATGTTACCCTTATTTCAAAATGGCCTATCTCCGATTTAGGCGATTTTCGAAGGACAGTGATGAATATGCCGCTTTGTCATTGTTTTCTTGGTCTACCCCTTTCCTCCTTTGGTGTTCATGACGATCTCGCCCACTTCTTCACACCTCTTGACATGCCCAAGGAACGGATATTTCAGTTTTTGTTTCTGAGTAAGATGCACAGTGGCGGGTTTAGCCAGGGGCAACACTGGCACGGGTACAGGACACCGCACTTGTAGGGCCTCTCGTACTGGAGGAAGAGAAACATTTTTTACAGAGAGAGAGAGAGAGCGAGAGAGAGAGAGAGAGAGAGAGAGAGAGAGAGAGAGAGAGAGAGAGGCAGAGAGAGAAATAGAGAAGGAGAGAGAGATAAGTGAGAGAGAAACATAAGCGAGAGAAAAGTAAGAGAGCGAGAGAGAGAGAAAGAAAGAGAGAAGGAGAGAGAGAAAAGTGAGAGAGAAACATAAGCGAGAGAGAGAGAAAGAAAGAGAGAAGGAGAGAGAGAAAAGTGAGAGAGAAACATAAGCGAGAGAAAAGTAAGTGAGAGAGAGAGAGAGAGAGAGAGAGAGAGAGAAAGCGAGAAGGAGAGAGAGAAAAGTGAGAGAGAAACATAAGAGAGACAGCGAGAGAAAAGATAGTAAGAAAGAAAGAAAAGTAGAAAAGTAAGAGAGAGATAGAGAAGTAAGAGAGAGAGAGAGAGAGAGAGAGAGAGAGAGAGAGAGGTAAGAGAGAAAGACGTAAAAGAGAGAAAAGTAAGAGAGAGAGATAGAGAATTAAGAGTGAGAGAAAAGTAAGAGAGAAAGAAACGTAAGAGAGAGAGACAAAAAGAAGTAGAGAAGTAAGAGAGCGAGAGAGAAGTAAGAAAGAGAGTAAAGCAAGAGAGAGAAAGAAAAGTAAGAGATAAAAACAGATAAAAGTAAGGGAGGAGAGAAAGTAGGAAAGAGAGAGAGAGAGAGAGAGAGAGAGAGAGAGAGAGAGAGAGAGAGAGAGAGAAAGAAAGAAGTTAAAGTTGGAAAGAGGCGGACGACTTTTCTGTTTTTATTTTTGTTAATCTGCTTCTATGGCTAAGTTTGTACCAAGCCTGGCATTCTTATGGTATGGAATGATACCCCACATCTCTCTCGTGCCGTGCCCAAGATCTCATGGACAGTAGATCCGCCTCTGGCCTCGCTACCCTTGTATTTTAATTTACCCATCTATTTGAATAACTTGTTCTGTGGGTTGTCCAAGGTGTCTTACAGAGTTTTCATAATTTTTTCCGTAACATTTCGTGTCATATGCGTGGACGGTTTTGAAATGTTCAGCCAAATGCAAATCCGTGAAGTTGACTTTAACTAGATTACCTCCCTTCCCCCTTCATTTTTTGTGTGTATCTTTCTTTTAAGTCACGATTTATCTGATTAGCAAAAATAATTTAAAAAAAGGACCCGATTATTGTTAGGATTATTTATGTAGATCTGTGGAACGCGTTTACAGCTTGAATGTTAACTCTATGTGGTCCCCTCCAAAAAACAACAACAACAACAACAACAAAAAATGAAAAAAATGATCAAAACTTTGGAGCAACGCTCTCCGGTTCAAGATCCGGGAAGGGAGTAATTATTTTTAAATAGACTACACCATGTTTAACTTTTTAAAATAAGGGATACGCTATGTGAAAATGTGCACACTCAAGATGGTGTTGTTACGTGCCGAAATTCAGAGGCACCCTTCTCTCTTTCTGGTTGCTGCCTAAGGCCAACATTTGGTCATATTAGGTTTACTAAAAGCCAATGTGCAAAAAGCCAAAAGCAAACCTCCCAGAGCCTCCTAAAATGATGTCATCTTTGGCAGTCACTTCAGACCGGAGAATCTTTTGGCATTGAACACAGTACTATAAAGACCGCTAGAGCTGACCCCATTCATGGACGAGTCTGATTTCCCACTATCAACCCATTCTCATTTGCAATCACCGCGCGTCATCTCTATTGATGAACACTTGCAGTCACCGCGCGTCATCTCTATTAGTGGATACTTGTAAGCACCGCGCGTCATCTCTACTGGTGGACACTTGCAAACACCGCGCGTCATCTCTACTGGTGGGCACTTGTCAAACACCGCGCGTCATCTCTATTGGTGGACACTTGCAAACACCGCGCGTCATCTCTACTGGTGAACACACTTGCAAACACCGCCCGTCATCTCTATCGGTGGGCACTTGCAAACATCGCGCGTCGTCTCTGCTGGTGGACACTTGCAAACACCGCGCGTCATCTCTATTGGAACACACATACAATGGACGCGCGAGAACGTGCTCGTCTTAGTTACACCCGTTCTTCCCTTTTTGCTTCCTGGATTATGATACAGGAAGCTTGGTGCATTGTGGACTGGATTTGTCTGGCTCTTGCGGCGTGGCCAAAAAAGAAAGGGGCAGTCCATGTAATCTGTGGGCGGTCCTGAAGTATCAGGGGTACGTTTTTGATTGGTGCGCGCCAGTCACAGTAAGGAAGGGTGCAGGAAGAAAATGCCAGTAGCACCTGCCATTAAAATATACAATTTTAAATAGTCCCTATTGAATCAGAAAACTAGCCGTGAGAACGGGGGAAAATGTTGGATTTGAATTTCAAAGGCTTAGATAGGTGTAAATACATTTGTTGACTCAGAGTAGGTGAGGTTTAGTCACTCAAGTATAAAATCTGTGGTTACTGCTAGATGGGTAAGGTTACCCTGTTTACTGAATCAAAAGGCCTAAAATAACAGGTAGCCTGCTTTACTACCTAAGTTCTCAGAATGTGATTATCTTAGGGGTATTTTTCTTTGTGTCAAAATTTGGAGAAAGAGCTAACCAAGATGTTTGGAAAGTATTTTGGCATGGGACCCCTGGATAAGTTAATGAGAGGTGTAAAACCTTATATAGCCATAAGTGAAAAAAACATTGGCATCTTTATACCTGCACACCTACCAGAGGTTTATTAGGAATGTTCCGTCTTTTGCGATTACCAGAAGAGAAAGCTCGCCAACAAAGCGACAACCATCTACGTTTTTGAATTTGTTAGTGGAATGTCTTATGAAGGGCCATTTGTCGAAGGAAGATGTGGGTAGAATGAAAGATGATATGAATGCAATGGATGAGGCAAAGATGTAAGTACAGCAAGCATCACTCGCAAACCAGTACATTATTTTCATTCACTTCCACATAAGTCGCAGCCATCTTGGCTTGCCTAGAGACTGATACTTCCTTTGATTTCCTTGCCCCTTTCGCAACGTCGCAGAAACCAAACAAACGCAGCCTTAATGTTATGATAGATATGGTATCACCAACCCAAAGCAGACATTTTGTAATTTTCGCCAGTAATCGCACAGTGAAAATTGGTTGATAAATAAACAGTCTTTGTGCGTGTTCAAAGTGCGTGAAATCTTGTATGACTTCAATATACCTTCTTTTACCTGGTTGTTAGTGTGTAAGGCTTACTCGTTGAAAAAAAAAAGTTATCTAAATCTTCAATCTTTTATTTTGATCCAAGGTTTGTTGAATCAAATCATAAAAAGATTTTTTTTTAAAATCTGTTGAAGGGCTGTATTGACAGTCACGGAGAATGTCAATATCATTGCCTTAGCGCAAAACCTCGTATTTGCATTTTAAAATATTTTTCTTCTTCTTTCATGGTTTTGTATAGTTTTTACACGTGTCCATTGTGTTCAAATCTTACGCTTACAAAAGCTTAATCCGATTTGCATTTTTGAGTCAATAACTTGTTTTGTCTACAATCACTTACACGACATTCCACAATCTCTAATAAGTCTTCTTTAACAGTTAGCAGCATTCAATAAGCTTATTAAAATGCTGTTAAAATATAGATCTTTCATTCCGGTACATTGAAAGACATACACAAGCTAACACATATCCTTAAAGTACGACACGCACATCAAAAATAATTTTCCGTTTTTCAGTACTTTTTCTCTCTAAAAGTTATTTATGGTGCCCACCGAGTCAATTTTGCGAAGACAGAGCATCGTCCTGTTACCGTGCGCGTATGTAATATGACACAATAAGGAGAGCTAGAGTTATCGGATTTGGCCCTTGCGTCCAGAATTTATTCCCCTTCCCCGATCGGCAGAAGCCTGTGGCAAAAACGCTGACATCACTTACGTTCCAGCAGCTGCAGACACCTCTACCTGACAATGTATTATTCAGCTTTTAATTAAGGTTCAGGTATTCCAAATTCAAACGTAAAGTTTGATAATGTAAGTCAGAAAAAGTATTCCTGCATTTTTATTGCCTCAGCATGATTTTGTTTGGCATATCTACTGTTCACAGAGAAATTAAAACATTCATACCAACATGTTATCACCCGTCCGCAGAGCACTGGCTAGACAGCTTGGCCATGTGGCAAGAACGTATTTGACGTAAGCTTATGGCCGCCACGCGCGCAGTGGTTGTAACAAATTCGGACTTTGGATAATGTAACCGTGTGAGTTGTCGGAGGCCAGCAGAGGGGTTATATCATTATGATAGACACATGAAAGACTGTTTTATTGGAATAATAGGGTATCGTATGCTTTAATATGGTTTGTAGGACGGTGCAGTCTCCCTTTAAGAAGAAGTGTTGCGTACAGAAGGCCACACCCAAACCGAAGCCTCTGACCCAGACTTACAGGTTTAATTTACAAATTCAGGAGAGAATGCAAACTAATTTGCAATCTGGTCCACAATTCTAGGGCCTATTCTGCTTATTGTGTCTAAGGACAATTATTTACTGTCCTCCTACGCATGACGTCACATTCATAATCTCATTTAAGTGCACTTAGTGGAGCAGCATGGCCGGACGGTTAAAATGTTGGATTCATGATCTAAAGGTCGTGGGTTCGATTCCCGAACACGGTTATGTTGTAAGGGCCTTGGGAAAGCATTTCATTCACATTTTTCTCAGTCCACCCGTCTGCAACATGGGCACCTGGCTATAGGCAGTGGAAGATATTGTCAGAATGCTAGTGATCAGCGCATATAAATGGCAGCGACAATGTATGCTTCCCTATTGAGAAAGTCCTAGAGTGATCAGGCGTGCTGGGGTATAATTGTGTGCGGTCATTAGCCTGGATACGAGACTTATAATTCGCATTATTATTAACTTTTGCAGGTAAGGGAAATAAACCTGTATTAAACAACACTAGAAAATAATGCAAATCTCAAGCTTTGCTGTTGTATTTTAACCAATGACTTTGTGTGACTTACATTTTCTGAAAAAAAATTGATGAATGAACTAAGTTGTAGCGGACATAAAATTAACTCAGTTTGCAAATTTTCCATCTCTGAGGCGGCCAGTCTGCTTATGACACTGACGATGTTATGACCACGCCCTATTTTCATCCAAATAGGAGTCTGTAGCACTATTCATTTCGAAACGCTCCAAACAGTTTCGAGACTGCAAAAGCTCTGCATTTGGTACGAATTATATATCGATGCGTTGAGAGTTCCAACACTTTTTACGAATTTCTGTGAAATTGAACATGGTTAGTTACAGGGTTATGATACCTAGATCACCCATTTCTTAATTAACCACTAGGATCAACGTGAGATAATCATTATTTTCTCACCACACACATCTTGGGTCTTCCAAGAATTTGTAGGAGAGATAAGGTCTTTCTGTTGTAAATTATAGGGCCATACTATGATGCAAACTGTCCCTTTTGAAGTCTGTAATGATATGCATGTGTGAAATCTTACGTTAAATTTATGACTAATTTGAGATGCAGTTTTCCTTAGATCACCACCACCACCACTACCAATAACAACAATAATAACAACAAGAACAACAACAAAAGCACTGTTTAGCACTTTGGTACCTAATTTTTCATGCAATATGTAATGCCTTAGAAAGGGGCAGTATACGTTTTAGTAATGCACTATGATCTAAATCGGATGGGCGGCGCTCCTCTTTACATAAAAGTTATACTCAATGGGAATGAGATAGCATAAATAGACATTTTCTTCAGTTTTTTTCAAAGATAACAGTGATAAAAACACATACATCCTTATTGTGAACAAGGGTCTCAGTGATATTCAGGCCATTCCGATGTTGCCTTATCAACAAGCTCTTTTCAACAGGCTTGGCTACAAAGTAATCATTCAGTCAAGTTCTCAGGAATACCACGCATTTCCCGGCACTAAATGTCAATATGCATGATCCATACGTTAGTTAACGTACTGCGTTATTTGCAGTGAACACTACTAATGATTCTGAAGTTTCCCTTGGTGACCGCAGTGCTTTAACGAACTAACGAATGCAAGAATTATGCAGACGGTCACAGGAATACTTGTGACGGGCACCAGGAAGTAATAACCATTCAATTTTAAACTCACCAGAGGAAACGCGGGTAAATCAATTATATCTTATCGGGCTTAAGACAACAGGATGCGCTTCTATGATAAGTAATGCACAACTTCATAATGCACTGTTTATTCAATAAATATTGCCATAAGGGCATCACGTACCTTTCCGTGTGCTCCAACAGATAGGAGGAGGCGTGGCCGTGCGGTTTGTGAGTCGTACTCAGAAACTGAAGACTTTCAAGTCTAAGATTTATGTGTTTGACTCGCGAGCTGGGCGGTTTACGTCGTAGTGTCCTTGGGAAAGACACTTCGCTTCCATTTCCTCACTCGACTCAGGTGTAAACGAGTACCTGGCTTTAGAGCTGGTGGGACCAGGGCGCTGCACCGCTGGCGATCAGCAATGACTTTGTTATGTATTTCATTGGTAATATTATGTATTTACATGTATGATGTGTATTGTTATTTGTATTTACATGTATGATGTGTGTTGTTATATGTGTTTGTATTATGAATGAGATGTGTAACACTGTATGACATTGTAAAACAATTTCCTTACGGGGTAAATAAAGTCGTATTTATTTATTTTATTTTTTTTTCTTTAACACAATCACCATTACCACCAGCACTGGTACGGCGGCCACCTCCACATCAGCAGCAATACCATACCATACCAGCACTATCAAATGCAGCAGCAAAATAAATCAGGCCTTACCGAAACCATTGTGCTGTCTACTATTCTGATGTTAGTAACATCATAGAACTTGTCTCTCGGCAAGAAGAAGCAGTCACTGGCTACCAATAGTGCTACACTTGATGAGTGAGTTCCTTCCCAGACACTGCTGTCTGAGTATCGATAGCTAAGAAGTAGGAACCACTCAGGCAGTCAAGTAATCAAGGGAACTAGTACCCGGTACCCTTGAATATGCGTTCCATGAGTATTATTTCATGTGATGACTTCTCAAATCGAATTTGTCATAGGCAAATTTATTGCCATTGCAAATTTTAAAATATTTTGATACATTCCAGTCGTGTATGTGTTAAACTGTCCCCGATACTTATTATTTGCGGTAAATATTGAATTGACAAAAAACAACAACAACAACAACAACAACAACAACAAAAACAACAACAACAACAACAACAACAATAATAGAAAATAGTATCTTACTTCCAGTCTATTTCTGTTGCCTGTTGGCAGTTCGACCATGTGCCGACAGCCGAAAGCAGCTAAGGGAGACAACCAAATCAATTTTTAGAGGCATGCATTTTTTAAAAGTTGTCTCCCTTGTCTAAGGATTCCACAACAGACATTATTATTATCAACATTTCTTCATCACCATCACTATCACCTACACCATTACCACCAGCTGTGATGCGACGGCCACCACCACACCAGCAGCAGCACCTCCACATCAGTCCCAACAAATGCAAAACAGCAACACAAATCAGGCCTTACTGTAACCATGAATTGGCAGGCGGTGTGCTATGATTGTCTACTGCATGGACGTACACTAAATGAAATAGCAGAGCTCGACTCACCGCAGAGCAAGAGCAAAACTAACATAAAACTGTGAATGAACCCACCTTAATCATCCTTCTCTTCGATCCCCACCTCCACCTCTCGGTTGCCATAATTCGGTTGTACAATTTTTTTTTTTTTTTGTTCTCAACCTCTTCACTTTCTTATGATCTGAGAGCTTCCGCATCCACAGCGGGATCTCTTCCCATGATAAGAATAACATGAGAGCATCGGTGCTGAATGCACCCTTAGTAAAGTTAGAAATGAAGAGTTAATATAATTCTTTTGATTAAGAGATTCCATCGTTAACGCGCAAGTTCTTAATTATCTTCCTTTTCTGCCCTCCATCCTTCCTCACCCTCTCCGCTCTCTCTCTCCCTTGCTTCTCTTCTACTTTCCTATTCCAATCTGTCCTTCTTTTTTCTCCACTGTATCTCCCCTTCCTTCCCAAGATACAAGACACAAGAAAGTTGATTTTTCTCAAGTTATAAAAACATGAGCATCCAAAATATTTTTGAGAGCTTGCGCTTTAACGATAGGATCTCCTACCATCCTAAGAATTACATTAATTCTGCAGATAGAATGCTATTAAGAGTACATTCAGCACCCCTGCACAAATGTAATTCTTCCAGTGGTAACAGATCTCATCGTTAATGCGCAATCTCTCAGATAGTTATGCAATTAACAATTAACACACGGCATCAACATTATGGTATCATAAACTCTCTTCCTTTCCTCCCTCTTCCTCCCTTCTTTCCTTTCCTCACCTCCCAATCTTCCTTTCACCTTGCCTCTCTTACTTCTTCCTTTCTTTTTCTGGCAAAGAACAGTACATACGAAAATGCACGAAAAGAAGAATATAACCACACACTTAGTAACTCACTAATTCTTTTTATTTTCAATGCTGTTTTTATAACAAACTCGTATTTACTAAAACTTGTTCGGGTTCTAAAAGATTTTCTAATTAATGTATGCACGTTAGTGGAAAAAAAAAATAAGTTAAAAGTTTTGCAAGGTGGAGGAGTTGTTTTTGGAAGGATGGTGTAAAACATTGGGAGATTGAATGAACGATGTAAGGGCGTGGGAAGGGGCAGAGAGGAAGGGAAGAAAGGAGCGAAGAAGATGAAGTGGATTTTAACACCAGTAACGCTAAGGCCAAACTAGTTCTCACATTAATAAAAATATCACTATGTTGAGTCCGACCGTCCAATAAATCCGCATGCCAGCAACAACCGTGTGAGGTGGCGAACGAATTTTGCAGTCCGATGTCAGCTGATTGGCCAGCAGATAACATCTGGACCGGCTATTATTGGCAACACTGGATCACGGAGCCCGCGGGCGGCTAGACCCGACTCGCCTTGCGCTATGAGAATTAAACTTCCGTGTTTAAGTGTAGTCGTGAGAGAGTCTGAAATGCCTTAGAGTTTGCCATCTTCATTGCCCACTGACAGCCTAAAGGCGCTCTCAGAACTTTATAGTTTTACACAATCGACAGACGGATCTCGGCTTTCGATCTACCCCTCGCTGAGCAAGAGGAAACTTTGACTGCGTTGATTTTCGGCCACACGGTAAAACGTTTGCTTTCAGCCACAGTTTAGCAATAATGATTTATTTTGAACATGTAAGAATAAAGAGACAATGAAGACGTTGAAGAATCGTAGGCAAAGCCAGGACAATGAAGTTTGGAAATTAATGGAACACAGAAAAAAAAGGAAAGGGGGCAAATGTGTTTCTTTTTATTAGGTTGGGGAGGGAAGAGGAGGAGGAGGAGGAGGAGGAGGAGAGAGGGNTGTGTATAAGAGACAGGAAATTGTGAGGTTGGCTTTGGCATAGCCAAGTCTCAATAAGTCTCTTCCCTGAGGATTTTGGGGCGAAAACCATGAAAACTATCTAGCAGCAGGAGTTCTTCAAATTTGTGATTTTTTTTTTTTTAATTTTCAGTCAGAAGTCGAGTTTCGGTATGGCTCATGTCATTATCGTATATTATTTGTCGTTTCAACGTTTAACTAAAAAAACGTCTTACCGAAACATTTTATCATGGTGAAACTCTTCATGTTATAGTCCATTTTCATTAAAGTTCTGCAGTGATAATATTTGAGCAGCCTTATCTACTGCTCTTATCTTGCCGACCGGAAGTAATACTGTGGTAAGTCCTTCAAAGGTTACAGGCCTGTAATTGTACTTTCACTATTGGGTTCTACGACTTAGGGGTTATATTTCATCTCCCCTTTTCCCTCTTTTGGCATACCCTGCTTCCAGTAATAAGGGCTCCAGGGGGGAAATTTTGATATCATGGGAAACTGTGTCCATTTTTCTTTATTTTGCCAGGAACTATTTAGCCCTGGGCTGGAACTGCCAAGTCAAGGGTGTGCTCAGGCGGAAGAGGAGGGGTTTGGCGTTGACCAGTGAAAAATGTAGGCTCTGTCTACAAATAGCAACTAAGCTCAAAATTTCAATGGGCTTGCTAGGGTTGGGTCAGTCTTAAAATTTGGGTCACATAATGAGCTTCAATCTGGTATGGGTCTGGGTGAAAGCTAAAACTTTGGGTTCAGAGGGCAGCTCAAGATGTTAATATAGCCCATAGAGGAAAAAAAAAGGGTCCAATCCCATTACAGGTGTGTAACCTTAAGTCATCTGTGGACCTACGACAGTATTAATCGCGGGAGGCGACTCTGTAATAAAGCGTTCATGATTCAAGTCCACTGGATTGATTAAGAGAGTTATCACCCTTGAATCACACATGTTTGGTTACATACAGCAATGCTAATGAGAAGGAGAGACAGATGGAATAAAAACTATGTGGTGGAAAAAAAAATAGGGGAATGAAAAGAGGAGGGCAGGGCGTAGGAGCAACTGGACGAGTGATGGAAGAAGGGTAGGAGGAGGAGGAGGAGGAGGAGGAGGTGAAGAAATGGAGAATGTATTAATTAGCACTACATAATTTCGGCCTGGCGTTCAGGATTAGAAACTTTAAAACTCCACTGCATATAAAATTCCCGATCAAACCAGTGACTACGCTCCTGAATTCTTTCTCTCTCTCTCTCTCTTTCTCTGTCTCTATCCATGTCTTTGCATTCTCTGTCTCAGGCTGTGCTTCACGGGCCCCCCACTGCCAGACCTGCTCTGTGAGTCCAACACACGGTGAATGTAGTCAATGTTGTCCAAGCCAGCAAAACCTGAATGGAGAAAAGTTTAGAGAAAAGTCAGTCATCCTGATGCAGAGCAGGGACAGATTCAAAGCTTCAAAATCGAGAGTGGGAGGTGGGTCTCCTTGATAAGTGACCATTCTGTGAGTATCGGATAAAAAATATGATACTTCATAATAATACAGGAGTTAGCTCTACACCTCTTTCCTCTCATAACTGAGAACTTCCGCATTGACGATGGGATCTCTTACGATCGTAAGATTTACACTGACTCTGCATGTTGAATGCACCTTGAAAAGGGCGCATTCAGCACCAAAGCACTATCGCAATTCTTACGTTGATTGCAGATCCCATCGTTAATGCATAAGCTCTCAAATATTTGTATTTTTACCATAAAGCTGGGGAATAAACAGCTTCGTAGCACCACCGACAAGTGAAGAATGTAAAGAAAAAGTTTGGGGGAAGGGGGGATTCACCAGCACTTGGTGAACATCATCCTGACTCCTGCTGTTCTGGGCCCGTTCGTGCGGCTTGTAACCAGTATACAGGCCAAACTGGTTGAAATGGTTAAATGAATTACTTGTACAGATTTAATAAATATTTAAAATCTAAAAGTTGTATTCTGAAATTTTGTGGGGTCCCTGCGGATTGTAAGGGCCCTAAGCTGAAACTTAATTTATGGGTTTTTTTGTTTTTGCTTTTTTCACAAAGGTGTAATTTTAGTGAAAAATCGGAAATGTCTGTCCGCAAGGATCTAATTTTTGCGACTATCGCGTGACGGTTTTCTCATGTGAGTATGAGGACATACAGAAGGTCCAAAGTAATCCCAGGTGACAATACAGGATTGCCAATAAAACATATGTGGCAGTCATTCTTCGCGTTGAAAGCGAAACATATTCCAATCGTTCATTTCCAGGTACTGAGGGGTTGTGACTAGAAATAACAGCATTTTTGTTATACTGGTTGAAAGTCGGAAGTAATTTTCGGGAGTGAAGCTCAGTTCACGAAATTCAAGAAAATTGCATCCTTACCAAAAACAAAAACAAAAAAATTTAAAAAGCTACTAACACAGTATCCAACTTAATATATAAGTAAGACCGGTACTGGACATATAGCCAATACACTCACGACCTAACGGTCCTTTCAATGTCTAGCTAGTTCGCTCCAGTAGTCATCGTGATTGTTCTCCATGCAAGAATGACGCAATATCCGGTCTCGTGCTTACATTCATTTTAAAGAACTAACCCTGACAAAACAATTTGCTATTTCAACAACGCAGTTCCATCTTCACTCGTGATGTTTATGCTGACGAGGTAGAGTGAACAAGAAAGATAAAAAAAAAAAAAGCGAGACAGTGAAGGAAGTTCTAAATTTGTAGTGCTGTCATTCAATTACCAGGGCGGAAAGGACACCATTTTTATGCAAACTTCCTTGTGTCTGCCTTAATCTTGGTTTAGAAGAAGAAAAGAAAATGATGAAGATCTGCACTAAAACACGGAAGGTATTCTAATTCTTCATTCGCAAACATTTGGCACCAACCACGAAGAAAGAAATACATGAGTGATGTTAATAATGCTCACAATGAACGCCGCGTACGTAAAAGTCGCGCTTTGTTCCTAGTTTCTGGTCTTGCAAGGTTTCAGGAAATGCCATTCACAAGTAAACTCAAGTTAGGAACAAAATAAGTATTTAGGTTACACAATGCAATCGGACGTTTGCGTTTTTTGCGCATCGAACTGCACTGCAGTGCATTCTTCCTGAACCCGGATCTCAAGCCAATTCTACCTAGAGCTTAGTTTAGGGCTGAGGGCAAGTATAGAGGTTAGGTGGAAGAAAAGCAAACTTGGAACATATTATCATTATCTAGGAACTCTCTCTTGCGTGCTTTCTCTTTGCTAACCCTATCTTTAACCCTAATCCAAGCTATAAGCAGAAGTAAAGTACAATACTGCACATGAAGAGGGCCAGACACATAGATATACGCACTGACATTGTCAGGAAACCTACGCGTGCCCTAAGTTAAGATTTAGGCTTAGCATGATGTAAGGACAGGGTCTTAGGATTTTCTAAAGGGGCTGATAGAGTTGGGAGCAGAGGTCGAATCCCGGAAGTCCAGCAAATTTCGAAAACAAATACTAGAGAAGCTGACATACTCCTGAATTTACGCACACTGTCTGGTGAATTGGATAGCGTGCCGTGTGCACAGGCTACCCTCTGTTGGCAGCATCCCAATCTCTTCGAGGTACGAGAGAGTTTTTCTTCGCCTTTCAACCAATACAATCTACAATCCATATTAATCGTGGAGCGGAGATCATACCTGAAGGACAGCAGATGTTCACTGTCCACCTTCCCTACCTTGTAAAAGGTTACTGTAGGAAAGAAAGATTCTTTCCCTCCTTCCTTCATTTCTTTCGTCATTCTTCCTTCTTTCCTTCTTTTAGTACCATCGACCTATGAAAGGATAAGTTCCTCGCACTCCGAATCGACCACCTTTTAAATCCTCTTGGTTACGCCAGTGTCCCTGCCTCGTTGTTCGCTGCCAACCTTAGCCTTCGCCTCTAGATCTATCCCAACTCTGAACTCAGCCCTTTATTGTGACATTCTTCGATAGAAACGCCTATGTGATATCCAGAAGCGAGAACATTCGCATCAAGAATGAAATCTTCGACATAAATAAACCAAATTTATCCTCGGTGCAGCTGGGCTACCTTCGATACATAGTCAAGAAAGAAAGAAAGAAAGAAAGAAAGAAAGTTAATTAAAAAATCAAACATGGTAACTCAGCTAGGTCCGCCGGTGTCTCGGAACAAAATGTCAATAGAAACAGGCGATAAAAAAATCTGGCATCGCACACCATACCTTTCAGCCATTTTGTGCCCATTAGTTGTTGAATTAAGTCGTAAACATCCGTCGTGTCTAAGCCTCCATCACTGGTCGTAATGTAGTTGTCAGTAACGATTTCCGGTGTACAAGAGCGGGTCAAATGTAGTGGCAGAGTTATTTCACCTTTAAAAAGGCTTTGACAGTTTTCTCGGGTCATTTCAAAGACAACGAAACCACAAACACAGTAGTAGTACAACCGGAGCAAGTTCAACCCACGTCAATTTTCAACTGTTGCAAGGTTCATTGGCTGGTGATCCGTGGTTCGTCTACATATTCTTACATCGGGAGGGGAGAGGACTATAATATCGGTTAATCGGTAATACCAGAAGAGGTCAGGTTAGCCTGGTTCCGTTCGAGGAAAAGATGGTGGACTCGTATAATCGCAACTTTCGCTTAATCACAATATTTTTAAAATAGCATAATACATTCGATAATCGCAGCTCGTTTTATTCCATACGTTTTCCGTGTTCCAGACGAATTTTATTTAGCGGGGTTGACTGTACCTTTAAACAATAGAATAGGACTACAGAGATGTGAACCAAAATACTTAAGTGGTTGCTTAAGATACTGGTATTCCCTGAGCATAAGACAGTAGGTAATAATTTGAGAGATTAAAAAAAAAAAGAAAAGCTCTGTCGATATCTATATTTCGAGCAGGTGCGATCTGATACTACTTCCGGATATGATCCCTACCGAAGTCGTAAATTATTGATTGAAATAAATTTTTCTGACATCTCTGAAGTGTTTGTAGGTTTCTGGTCTTTTACAGTACGCGCAATCAACAACAGGCACGGCTTCATACACCTGTTGGAGAAAAACAGTGTGATTCATAATGAAACACTGTCTCTGTCAGTGACGTAACTTATAGGAATTAGTGTTTCTGTAGAGTTTTTTTTTTTTCTAAATTCTCAGCAGAGAGCTCTTTTCTTTATTATTGATAAATGTTTCAGCCTTCTCTTCAGTTCCGACACTATTATCAGAACTGGCCTAAACTTTTGAGTAGAATGTGGTCGTAAACAGTATCATAAAAAATACTTGTGGATTACGACCTTATAAGTCAATATAGAAGATAGGTGGCAAGCATAGCAGTAATTTTTATACATGGTGATAAGTATTCACTCATAATAAATGTGTGGGTGCATGGGAAAACCCTTCACATCTCTCCTGATATGAAAATTGAGTTATTGATAGAATATTTTACTCCATTCATTTCTAAACATTTTGCACTCTATTTGAGGTCATTATCTTCTTTAGTTCCAAAGTTACGGACAAATTTGTAAACTTACCGTTGCCATACAGATTTTGAGAAAATCGAGATTGAAGTCTTTTTGAACCACGCCTTTGAGCGAAGAGTGCTTCATTTAACCATTAATTAAAAAAAAACAACCAACATTTTAATCTCATTTTCATTCATAAAATTTACGTGAAATGAAATATAAATGAATGAACTATCTGATTCCGTAGAAATCTCAATTTGGCCGAGGAAGTCGAAGTTCGACTTTTTCAAGGCCCTAGCTCAAAATACCCATTGCGAGATCCGACGGGCTTTCCAATGCGGTCACACAACTACTTTGAGACTTATCGTTAATACTGACTGACGAGTGGCCTTGCTACAGACAGCCCAGGTTACAATGGCTAATGAACCCCGGATGTATATTATCTGCTGCCGGATTCGGAGTTCCTACACCTTCCTGTAGACAAAGATATACGCCTGTAGACTTGTCAAGATTGTTTACAAGTGTCATTTTAAAATTTTTACTTCCTACCATTGCACGACATAATTTCAGTGGTCTTTTGTTTTAACAGAAAACCAGTACAGATAGTGGGCAGTAGTAAACATTGGAGAATCGATGGGGTACATTTCGTACTATTTCCACCTAGGCACAATACATATCTTTATATCTGTTCAAAAATCGTAGCCTGCATTTGTTCAGTGTGTTTGAGGAAAGCCAGGAGGCCAAAGAATTTAAAAGCAAAGATCTTAAATAGGTTATGTACGGTTTCATTTTTAAATGCATATCTTTTAGGTATTGAGTGGTCCCTGATTATATTTCGTTCCAAATGCCCTATTAACCTGGAATCACACGTAAATGTACTTTGCGGTCCTTGAAACAAGAAACTTTGTAACGTCCAACTCATGAAAATTGTGCACTCTGTAAATATGGATATTTTGACAAGTACAAACACGGTAACGTATTCCGACGACAAATGGGAATTTTTCCCCACAGGGTAAAAGTTCATTTGTAACCTGCCATTAGCCTAATGTTAAAACTGATCCAACACCGGTCTTAACAAAATAATTATTTACACTTTGTTTTTAATAGATTTTAAAGCATTGACATGTTACCGTTTACTATTTAAGCCTAGCGCGCGCAGCTGTTAACTAAATTAATTTTATACCGCTGTCTCATCTTGCAGATGTCACATTTTCATAATGAGATAGTCCCAAGCCCGTAAACATGCAGTGTGGGAAATCAAGAGTTTTGCAAGAAATTCTCACAGAATTATTTTTTTGTTCGCATTATCCGAAACTTAACTTAACACCGGACACGTTCACATGTGTTTCGAAATATTCTATTATGCTCCGGAGCAAATGGAACGAAATATAAAACGGAGGTTCAGAAGTTACCTGTATATTTAATTCTTAAGATTAATTAACATTAAACGAAATGTAATACAACTTAAAGAATCGCACGAAATGTTTTGAAATGATTTAGGAATTGCTCACGAAGAAGTTCTAAATTCTCACGACAAAACAGATTAAACCGGTATCGGTATTTCCGCCCAAATCACTTTTTTTCTAGCATCATCGTTATCAAGATGTTAATTTTCACTTCCTGACAAAAATGTATTTGAGAAACTGCGAATGCCTTCACTACAGAACATAGCAGATATTAGTCAAGAATTTGCTGTAGCAAGTGTAAGTTTAACAAGTTTAACAAATTTATTAGAAAGCTTAAGTACAAAAAAAAGTACAATAAAGCATTCAAAGGGAGGACACAAACTGACAAGTACAACTGACGACACTTTACAATATAAGCGACACAAGCAAACCGGATTAGACTTAGTTTTTGTGGCGTAATTATATTTGCAAGACTCTCAAAAGCTCTCATCACAATACCCAGACAACAACATAATCTTTTAAGTTCCATTGTAGTCTCTGATTGCATGAGTTTCCTACACTTCAACATATTCGGGAAAATAAAATATTTCTTGGCTATATATTTCTTCTTTTCCTGAATAAAATGAGGGCTTTCTAGTAAGTAATGAAACTCATCTCCTATTGTCCTTCGATAGAAACTGCATATTCTCTGCTCGTATAGGATTTTATTGTACCTGTCTGTACCTGTCTTGACTGGGAGTTTATAATAAAGCAATATTATTGAAGAATTTTCATAAAAAATATTTTGATAACGTCAGCCCCATGTGTCACAAAAGGTTAGAGTTATTTTAATCTATGAGACGTCAGTCTAAGGCCCCACGTTCACAGGCCTGATCATTTCCAAGACTTACGCAGAGCAATGCAAATGAAGATGAGATGCTCGAACACAGGAAAGCATCTAAGAGAAAATCATTATTAGCCTGGCTAGCTGTCTTCATAGGAAGAGGGGCAATTCCATGGAGGTTGTCCTCTCGCCAGTGCGTCTCGTCTGACTTTCATGAGGGCGGTCGTGACCAGTAAGCGGGATGACTAAAATACGAGTTTTCTCATTAATATGGCACTCAATGACGTGACACTACATGGCGTCACCAATAAATGCGTCGAACGTGGGTATTTTCCTTCCGAACTCTTTATCTCATTGTTGAAAAGGATGAGATGGAAGGTTTTATCAATGTCCTTGTGTGTCGGAGGACGATGAGGCAAGATTCAATGGTGATCCATATGCTAATGAATAAGGCAAAGATATAAATACAGCAAACACAACTCGCAAGTCAGTGCATTAATTTCTGTCTCTTCCACATTAGTCGCAGCCATATTGGCTTGCCTAGAGACTGATGCTTAATTTGCTAAGGTAGGAGTGTGACTTGCCCTTTCGCTTAATTGCAAGGCCCAGATAAACGCAGCCCTAATTGCAGCTGCTGCTACTCAACTTTAAGTTGTGATTACATAACAAAAAATATCATTGCGTCTTGTTATCATTATTTACAAAACATTTATCCGCACTTGTTATCATAATGATGCAGTAATTAGAGACAATAAAATCTCAACGAACTGCTTCAAATACAGGTCCAATCGATTAAGGACAGAACCGCAGAATCACGAAAAAGACATGAGAGTATAATCCACAATAAGAATGATTTGGCGCAGCTCCAGTTTCTTACACTTGAAAAAAACACATTAAAAAATGTATTGCCCACGTTATGTTTTCTATTAACGTGAAAAATGCTTTTGTCTGACTGTAAAACACGGCCCTTGGTGAAATAATGCATTTAAATAAACACTTACCTGTCAGCGCAAAGAATTTAAGAGTTCGGCCTCTGTAGAAATATTAGACACATCATATCTAATTGCAAAGACCAGTGGCCGTATCCATAATCCTTACGTTAGTTAAGTTTAACGCACTGCAGTAACCACGGGAAACTCTCAAAACATTAGTAGTGTTCACTGTGGTTAACGGAGTACGTTAACTAACGTAATGGATTATGCATGCTTTAAAAAGTCCATCGTATTTTCTGCCTAGAATAGATGAGTAAAATTGTTAGAAACAGACGTCGGTCGCTTACACGAACAGAGACCTTGCGCATTAACGACGGCATATCATACCATGGTCAAAATTACATAAGTGCTGAATGTACTATTTGTAGTGTCCAACATGCAGAGTTAATCGAATTCTTACGACGGTAAAAGATCCCATCGCTAATACGCAAGTTCTCAATTACTAACCTAGTTAGTAGGTGAATGCTGTATTCACATTGTGACAAACAAAATTCAACTGATTGGTAAGGTCACAGGTGTGAAATTTTACCATCTATTGGACTATTTAGGAAACACTTCAACATGCTCAATGCTCATTCCACGATTGCCTAAGTCACCTTTTAAGATTTTCAGATTTCATGCACCCTGATTTCGTTGCCGAAGGCAAAATAATGAGGTAGACTGGGTTAGCTTTGAAAACTGGGAATACAACATAACAACAAAGCTTTGCCTTTTGGGGTAATAGTTACAAAGATGAACGAAAGATCAGAGTAGTAGAAACAAATCAAAGTGTCCAAAAAAAAAAAAAAGAGGCTAAAGTGGAAAAAGCATAGCATGACGACTTCCTTATTAACAAATGGCGTTTATTTGCCACACGTCAGACTGTAATGTCTGGGTTGCCTTCGGCGTTTTCTTAAAAATGTTGGTGAATTTTATTGGGATTATTCAGTAGGATAATGGACGCTCTATGATGACCAAAAGACCATGTCAGAAGAGGTTGCTGGCTATGTTCTACCACAATGGTCCAAATACGTGTACGACTAATTTCCATCATCCTGGTGTCTCTAAAACCCTCAACACTGATGAACTATGTGATCCAATCCGCCTGTTAGCTAAGATGTATGTTTATACACGTAAAGTCGCCAAAACCTCTCCTACCTTTGTCCAACTAACACCCACAATTATTTATTACCGATATCTCCTAGAGAAATCATTGGCAAAACCACAAACAACTGAAACCCAAAATTTATCACCGATATCTCATCTAAATCACCAACTGAAACCCAAAATTTATAGCCGATATTTCATCTAAAAGTCGTTAGCAAGAAACACAAACAACTGGTGTCCTTTTAGAAATTCATGGGCACCATACTTGCCAATTTTCAAATCAACCCTAAATGTATCCTGTATAAAATTTTATAGAGGAGCACTTCTTTGATATTGAGATTTAGATTATCTGTGTTATGATCACGTGTAAATTTAAACTGATGTGTGCATTTTTGGAAGTCTAGTATGTAATGTCTGTAAGTTCATATAACAGTATTGTATTCATATAATTATTCTAATACGAAACTGTTGAATGAAGAAGATTAATTTTTAACAAATTCCATGATCCATTAAAGACAAAATTACTAGATCTACATGTATATAATATGCAATCTGTAAATTAACAATGATGATCAAATCTACATGTGTTCCCAATTTGATGGGAACAGTTACATACTCGTGAAGTTAACGAATGCATTCATATATTTCAATTTTTATTTCGATATCATGAATTCAAACTTTGAAACTAGATCTTGCTTCTTGTTTCTAAATGCAATTTTTGGGTACTCCTGAAAACGTCTTTTGAATTCGGTTAAACTATTACAGTTTCTTGAGTTGTCCGGAAATATCCATATTTTCGAGGAATGATATAGGCTAATACAATATTCCCCCCTGTGACGGCTGAGGACAAAGACAGAATGCTTGGGTGGTCAGGCTTACGCCAGTCCTCAGGGCTAACTTGCCGAAAAAAGCTTCTTGACCGATGACCGTCTTTTGCGGTAGTTGGTATTTAACCGACAAAAGAGCAGTTATGGGACTTCTTCACCCGCAGTGATGCCGATTCTGGATCGGAGAGTATTGATCAACTTACTCATAAATGGGAATCAGTTCGTGTTTCATGTTTTTCTGTAAGAAAAGATTTCATGGTTGTTTAGATAGTCTCCAGACTATTCACTTGACTGGTTGACTCTTTGGGTGTATATATGTCAATTTTCCACTGAGTCAGTTGTGAAAATGACTTATTTTGCTGGATCTACGTCACTGAGACTTTGGTTGAAAAGTATATTTAGGAAACTGGGTCTTATTTCACAGACTGTTTCTATTCAATCACATTGTCTAGCACTTATTTCATGAACAAATCTGGTGCTTTCTCGGGCAAGCATACATAATCAAGGGGCGGACAGTATCGTTTCTGGGTTTCATTATCAAATTAACAAAACTCGAATAGTGAAGCTTCGATACTATGTGGATACTTGCGATGTAAGCGGTGATTTTTTTTTTGTCATTGCAGCAGTATCGCAAAAGTTCGGAATGCTTATCCTGTACACTTAACTTATACACATGATAAGCAATCAACATTTGAAACATTTTCGACAGTATCAGAAACGAAATACCTATCATGTATGGAGTATCAGAATCGAAATAGAATCAATACTTCCTAGAGCGTAAAGGATGAGTAACGCCACACAGTAATTACAAATTCAGATATAGCTCACTGCTCACAGTCATTTATCGTCAATGCAAGAGGACAGTGCCATTTGCATTGTCATAACCGGAAGGAAGAAGATCCGAAATTCGTTTCCCCCTCCCCCCTCCTCCCCCGCCCCATCTCGGGTATGGTGATCAAGTCCTTGAACACCAAAGCAAAGAAAGAATCAAAACATACTTTTAGGGACGTGTAAACCTTAAACTAGATCTGACAGCATATACACTACGTCTGAAACTAGAGAGCTTGCGCATTAACGATGGAATCTCTTACCATTGTAAGAACGACATTAACTCTACAAGTTGATCGCTACTAAGGATGCACCAGCACCATGCACTAATGGAAGTCTTGCGACGTTGAGAGATGCCATAGTTAATGCGCAAGGTCTCAGAAGTTTATTTGCGTTATTTAAAATGTAAGACTAGATCTAAAAGTGGCCACCCCTAGGGCAGGTAGGTAATTCATTACCAATAAATGTTCTACGTTGATTATGGCCAATCATTGTTAGGAGAGGTCGGTGATTGCAAAACATCACCAATCAAGACTGTTGGGGGCGCAATTACGGAGTTATTTTTAGAAACAAAAGGCACATGCATTTTCATGTAAACAAATGAGGACATTGACATCGTCTCCACCCACAATGATCTACGACTCGATGGTTAATCACCTATGCAAATGGCGTCGCGTCATTAGAACGAAATATAGCAAAGTTCACCTTGCCCATCCCACCCCGCCTCTCCCCTTTCTAATTCTTTACACCGGAATGAAATGATAGAAATATATAAAGACTTTTTTTTTCTTTGTTGAGGAATAACGGTTCAAAAGATAATACTTATATTGCAAATTAAAAAAAACAGACAGGAAACCAAAACGGATAGCCCCTTCTCCTCTTTCTCCCCGCCCACATACAAAAATCCACGAAGAAGTCAGATAAAAGTAAAGACGCTATGCCACAAAGTCCCGACAGATCTATAAATAACTTGACCACTAGCGTCGCTGAAAAAAAAAGACAATGATATCATCAGTAATGTGATGAAATGATTTTTTGGGGGGCACTCTCCAATTGTATTAAAAAAAAACGTGATCTTGGTGCCACAACCCTCATGGTACCTTAAGCCACGAATACCGGTGAATATCGATATGTGGGGAGCCATAGACCACAAAAACACGCTACGCCACTGCGCTTCGCAATTAAGAAAGCAGCGATGAAACAATCGAAGGCATGATATATTATTAAAAAAATAACGAACCTAACCAAACGAACAGTTTGTTATATTGTGATTTGCCAGCTCAGCTTTCCTTTGCGTAGGCGACAGAGATCCACGTTTATCTGCACGTGCATCAAAAAAACACCACAGAGTCACATCTAGACTTTGAAACTCCTCTGTTATTATTATAATATTCATAACCATCAATATTTAATGTAATAGTTTAAAACAAAACAAAACCAAGAAAACCAACACTTTTCTTAGACTTAAAGCCAAAGCAAAACCAAAATGCACAAGGTTTTCCCTTGAAGCCAGCTGTCCCTCGAAAAAGCCGCCTTTCGGAATTTGATCATGAAAAATAAAAGCAATGTATGATCCCTGCTGGGACGTGTCCGGATCATAAAAAATGATACTGGTCATGCGGCAGCCAATAAAAAGATAGGCTTCGCTTTACCTTAAACCAGCGGTTGTTTTGATATCACTGAATTGAAATATAAAGTGCGTGAATCTCCATATTGCCAAATGAAACGGCGTGAAATTATTTGGGGGTTGTTTTCACCCCACAAAACTCACCAAAGGAACATGCGCAGGCATAGAGACACGAAACCACATACACAAGTCAAAGCTAAATTAGTCTACATTCTTTTCATATAATTATGATTTGTATAATAATGGTGACTTTATGGTTTACTTTCTGAGGATAGGGAGATGTGTGTGTGTGTGTATATGTGTGCGTGTGTGTGTGCGTGCGTGTGCGTGTATGTGTGTGTGTGTGTGTGTGTGTGTGTGTGTGTGTGTATGTGTGTGTGTGTTGACTCCTTCTTCACCCCGCCTCCCGCCTCGACATATTAATAACAACTGCCGTTCCCGCCGCGAACACAAATTTGATGACATCATCCAACAGTGAATTTTTTTTTTTTCGTTTTCGAACTGGTGTTGCCAACAGCTGTAGAAGGATCGGATTTTGTTTTGTAAAATGTTTTCCTTACTTCAGAGCCTCCAAATGGCAAAATTCGAAGCTCGTCATGATGACCGATGTTACCTTTTTAAACCATCACACCAAATTACAATTTATTCATCTGAAGTCTTGAGCTGTGGTGATTGTGCTTTCAAGTTGCCAAATATATAATGGATTATTCTCTCCGAATCATGCCTCACGCTTTCTAGGTGAAAGTTAATATTGGTGAGAATATTCTGAAAATATAAATTAAACATCGTATGATGGTTTCTGCCTCCATTATGACCATCTTGTGAATTTCGGGTGAGCAAATTGGAAGAATAAATAATTCACAGGCCAACCAGTCAGGTCTATTTCCGACCACCTTATGGGCGTGCTGCGCTTGCGGGGCTAAGATTACCCGGAAAAGAACATTGTCATCCAGACTCGTGCTCACGTCACATCCCCTATTGGTGTGTCTTTGTGTGTATGTGTGTGTGTGTGTGTGTGGGGGGGGGGGCGGGGGTGAGTGTGTGGGCGAGTGTGTGTGTGTGTGTGTGTGTGTGTGTGTGTGTGTAGGTGAGTGTGTGTGTGTGTGAGAGTATGTGTGAGTGGGTGTATGTGTGAGTGTGTGTGGGTGTGTAAGAGTGTATGTGTGTATAAGTGTGNTGTATATGTGTGTGTGTGTGTGTGTGTGTGTGTGTGTGTGTGTGTGTGAGAGAGAGAGAGAGAGAGAGAAA
>JAWQUT010000263.1:644148-660913 GCA_033807755.1 Ellobium chinense
TTTTCTTGGATACCACCCCTTTATAATGGGGCGCGGTCGATCTGGGAGAGTCAGTCACGCGTCCAAACAATAATTATTAGGCCTACACATCAGAAGCATTCAAAACATTAAAACAGTTTTCAAGTTAAAACGGGCTGAAACTCTTTTAGTAAAACACATTTTTAAGAATTTCAATCATAAACAATGAACTATCTTACCAAACTCGTCTACTGTATCATTAAAATTTTTTCAACTACTGGACATTTGTAAAAGATCTGAAAATAAAGTGTCAGCCAAGTATTCTTTGCAGACTGCATAAAATTCATCCTAAAACAATGGCTGCTGGGTACGTCATACATGGACATTCAAACATGAAGTGGTCTGTCCTAGATTTGGAGGGGTACATGACTACGATAAGTAAGGGAGGGAAATTCTAATATAGAAGTTCTTTGTTTAGTTGACTGAACAAAGAGCGCTTTTAAACTTAGGTGAGGTTTTGTTGTTTCTGATAGAAGTGATTTAGATAAAAACAGTCAAGATCATGCCTTACCAGTGTAGAACATTTAAAATTTAAAAACAGAAATGTCACATTCGACGTTGAGTGGCTGGAGCTATGCAATTACCAAGGGGAAGCTCTGTTTGTTTNGGGGGGGGGGAGGTGGCGGTAGGGGAAAAGAGAGAGAGAACCACATAGAAAAAGGGGTTTGGTCGGGCTAAAGGATATGGGAAGGAACCCGGCGCGTAGCGGCCATGCAACCTATGAATCTGAGAATACCAAATTTTCTTATCGTATTATTTTATCTAATACAGTTTAGCTAATCCGAAATATTTTGTAAAGTTTTCAACCACCACATCCGCACATTTTCACCTATGATACAAGTACAGGCAATGACATTCGACTTTGTCAACGTTGGCTGATATATTTTTTTTCAGATAATAATTTGGAAACCCATACACAGTTTCACAGACTCAGAGCTCTCATATGCACAAGATATTGCGCTCAAAGACTATTATACCAGAGACATTTTTTTAAAAAGGTGGCGAATAATCTGAGAGAAAAACAGATTACCTTCTATACTGATCGCTTTTTTTCTTCCTTTTTCTTAAGATTCTTTTCGTGAAGGGCCTCCCGAGTTTTTTTTTTTTTTGGTAACTTTTCTTCTTGGCGACGGGAGGCTAATCAGTCTAGACAGTACCGTAAACACTCCAATATTGCAGAGCGTATGGTGAATAGTATTAATTCACTTTTTAAAAATGGAAATAATTTCTAAGATCGCTAACCTTATTTCTTCTTTGAGGAGGAACTGGAGGAAGGCGATTTTAATATGTCAGTTTGTTTGTTTGTTTGTTTGTTTAATTAAAAGTGTCTACTCATGCCATGTACTATGTGCAACGTGAAATGGTGGTGCTGACAGAGACGTGGCGATTCTTTCTGTCTCTGCCTTTTAAAAAAAATTTGGCGCATAAGAAGTAGTGGTTTTAGTCAGCTGGTAGGATGGTAGGGCTAGATTACAAAAAGAAAAAAAAACAATCATCGTCGCTAAATTCCTGGAATAAACTGAACGGCAGAGGGGAGGGGTCTAGGTGGCAGAAACTGAAACATGTCATGGGGAAAAAGGAAGGGGGGGGGGAGTGGNGGGGAGTGGAAGGAAGAATGGGCGGAGCAGAAACTGTAAGGGTTACGAACATAAAAGCATAGTGTAGTGGTGACCCCCCTCCCCCCTCCCCNGAAGAAAGACTTACACAGAGATCATCCAAAAAATTGTGGCGCAGGTGATAATTCTCCGAAGTTGGTAGCCTGCGATCTTAACAAAAAGTGTTTTTAATATCCCTTTAGGTGCCAAAGGGTCGGACATTCGAATTTCTAATATCAGTATCTGCCAATCACCTCTCAGCATACTTGGCTCAAATTTCATGTTTGTATATAAACCTTATGTACTTGATATTTGATCGTAAACAGAGAATATCTTTGCTCACTTGATGTTTGAATACAAACATATGAAATTCTTGTGCCTTTTATGTTTGTATATAAATAGAGGACATTCTTGTAAAGTTCATATTTGCATTTAAACAGACACTAACAGAGGACATTTGCACTTGATGTTTGTACATAAACAGAGGACATTTGCACTTGATGTTTGTACATAAACAGAGGACATTTGCACTTGATGTTTGTACATAAACAGAGGACATTCTGGTCCATTTCGTGCTTGTGTATAAACAGAGGACATTCTTGTATAGTTCACGTTTGTATGTAAATAAATGACATTCTGTGCACTTAATGTGAGTTTGTAAAGATATGATATTCTTGTGCAGTTGGTATTTGTATGTAAACAGAAGAGATTTTTGGGTATTTGACATTTGTGTGTAAACAGACGACATTCTTGTGCTTTTGATGCATTTGTATCTAAAAAGAGCAAACGTATGCGCTTGATGTTTGTATGTGAATAGATGACATTCTTGTGCACTTAATGGCTGTATATAAATAGATGACATTCTTGTGCCCCTGATGTTTGTATGTTAATATAAGACATCCATGTGCCCTTGACCTCTGTATGTAATCAGGGGTCATTCTTGAGCACTTGGTGTGTGTGTGTATAAGCGACATTCTTGTGCACTTAGATAAACATGTTGTACTTGACTTGTCAGAGCATCTCCGCAGTCAATGGCTGACCTGGTTGTTGGAATATCCATCACTGCGACATGCAGACTTAATAGAACGGCAATATTAGAGTCTAACTTAAAATTATGGGCAGGTTGGAAATGAAAGCTCTCACCACCATAAGAATTGCAGTAAATCTGCAGGTTTAACGATATTAAGATTATATTCCATACCACGGCACTAGTGTAATTTTTATGAGATACCATCATTAATGCGCAAGCTGTCAGCTGATCACATATGGCCTGTATGTCATTATATAATGTTAATGTTGCTGTAGGTATAAAGATGCCAATAGCACCTGGCATAAAAATAAGCAGTCCTAAATAGTCCCTATAAAATCAGAAAAGTGACCATGGGGAGAGGAAAAAGGGAATGGATTTCAAATTTCAAAGGCTTATAAAGGTGCAAAAACATCTGTAGACTCAGAATAGGTGTGGTTCAGCCACTCAAGTATAAACTTTGTGGTTGTTGCTAGATGGGTAAGGTTATCCTGTTTTCTGAGTGAAAAAGCCTAAACTACTAGGTAGCCTGCTTCACTGCCTAAGTTCTAAAAATCTAATTGGTTTAGGGGCATTTTTCTTTGTGTCAAAATTTGGAAGAAGAGCTAAACAACATGGCTGAGAAGTATCTTGGCATGAGATCCCTGGATAAGTTAAAGAGAGGTGTAAAACTTATATAGCCAACAGTAAAAAACACATTGGCATCTTCATACCAGTAATCTGGCCTCACATCTTTTTGCATGTTTTAAGCGGAAACAAACATGCTTCCAAGAAGAGCAGCACAAGAATGAACCTATGGTCATCTCATAGTAAAACCACCCTCAGAAAAGTGCAGCCTAATCAGTGTCTAGCAGTCATTCAAAATGAGGCCTAAGTCGCTAAACTAGGTACTGAAAGATCAAATTCTAATGGTGGTTGTAGTGACAGATATCCAAGTTTTGTTTGTTGCAGAAATGAGAACAAAGTCATTTTTCTGTACAGAAACACTGACTTAAAGGGCAAATAGTCAGTACTTGTGGATGAATCTGCCTTTTGGTGAGGCTTTTGAGATAAATGATATAGTAAAAAAAGATGTTCTTCATTCGCAATTTTCTCAGAATTGTTTTCCCGTTGCATGGGGTGACCTCCTTTCACTTCTAACAACATATCTTGAGCCAGAATAATGCTAAGCCAAGATTAATGTTTCATCTAATAAAAAAAACCCAAAAAGTTTAAGCGTTCATATTATATCAGTGCCTTAACTAAGCCTGAAAGCGACTTAAACCTTATTTTGATTGGCTGTAAGCAGGTGATCAGTTGGACTAATATATCTCAAACGAAACATAAGTGAAGAAAGTTGAATCTAAGCCATACAATATGACTCTTTGATTCTATACGTGTTATCTTTGTAAGGCAATTCAGCACAGTAGGGGACCTAATTTAACACCATACCTGTACTTATGTCACCCATATGAATTTAATTACCCACCTCTTTATTGCCACACAGACTCTGCGTTTGAGAGCTTGCGCATTAACGATAGGATCTCTCACTATCGTAAGAATTACATTAGTGCATCTGTCCTGAATGCACACTTAGTAATTCTCAATGTGCAGAGTTAATGTAATTCTTACGATTATAAGGATTCCATTGTTAATGCGCTCGTTCTAAATCGTCAAATAGGCGCTCACTGATGCATTGTTTAGATTACATTTATTTCTTGCTTGTTCTTGAGTATTCGTGTGAAACAGCTTGATTGTTACTCCAAATAACCATGAACACGACCAAGTAAGCCGCCAACTAATCTTTTTAATTTCAACCCACTCAGATGCTGATGTAACTGAATTGACCTGAAACTGACCGGCCTTAGGTAGAACTGAAATCATATTGAACGCAGCCCATGAACCTTAAGTTCCGTTCATTTGAACTTTATGTGAAAGTAATGACTATTTTTGAAAACTGATCTGGATCTGAACTGCAGCTTTGTTAGATGCTTGATCCGAGCTTTAAAGTTCCTACCCAAATTTCAGTTCAGTTCACATCAATCTCGCAAATCAGAACTGAATACCGGTTTAAAAACAAACATGAGGAACGGAAATGATTTGAATTTTCATGGAACGAGGTAAACTTGATCTTAGGGCTATATTCCCGTAATGAACTAAACTTGCTGTGATCTGACTTTTTGGGTGAACTTGCCCAACCCTGAAAAGGATTGAAGCGAATCTAGTAGAATACGTTGGTAGTCACAAATCAACAGTTTTTACATCAGATACTTTTTTTTCACTCATCACAATTCATCCTTGAATACTATTAAACCAGGAAGTAGGGATGGCCATGTATTAATTCCGAGTAAATGAGAACACAATACTTCGACACACAGGTACCCCCCTNNNCCCCCCCATCTCTAGATGGAACGCATGTAGGATACCTTTCAAAAATGAACAATATACTATTTTTAATAGATCTACATGCCTAGGACAACTTGCCTAGCCTTTAAACTGAGAAGACAATGAGAGAGAGCGAACGTGGGATAGAGTGAGCGAGAGAGAGAGAGAGAAAGAGAGAGAGAAAAGAGAGAGAAAGAGAGAAGAGAGAGAGAGTGAGGGAAAAGGAGGGAGGGAGGGATGATAAAAATGAAGAGATTAAAGACAAGCAGAAGGACGAAGGGGATTTTCATTTGTTTGTTTCATCCATGCATAATCATCATTTAGAATGGGGTCAAAACAGAGGTTCACATACTGATGCGATGTTAGCATCATATATGCAATTTGCAAAAGTTTTGAATGATATCGATACCTGTGGCCGTATGCATAATCCTTACGTTAATTAACGCACTGCGGTAACCACGGAAAACTCCCAAAACATTAGTAGTGTTCACTGCAATTAACGCACGCACTACGTTAAACTAACGTATCGATTATGCATACGGCCACTGGATGCAAGGTATCTCCTACCACTACGAGGAAGCAACAGACTAATCGTTACTGCCCACTTCAAAACGCCTTGCTTGGAGCTCAGATTGCACACCAAAGAATGGACAGAGATCAGGCACAAGATGGCGGATATATATACAGACTAGCTGTGATCGCCAGATGGTTATCATCATCTTCGTCATCAAAATTTGCATTACCATCACCACCACGACCACCACTAATCATTACCATCATCACAAGATTGTATTTTTTGTTTTGTTTTGTTTGTGTCTACGTACCAGATCTGGGTAGATACTGCCAAAGCCAACGTCAGCACTTCAGGTTGAATGTGTTTAATCAAAGATCTTTTTCTTTTTGTTTTGGTATTCTTCAAATCACAAGAATACTGGTTCTCTAAGGAAACATTAAAGGCTAGTGTACATTCTGTAGACATGAGTTTTCTTTTCGCTAGCATCTAATGTTGGTGAAAACTCGGAAATGGTTTTAAGCTAGGATCTAATTTTCGTGAAAAGTCGGAAATGGTTTTTAGCAAGGATCTAAATTTCGTGAAAAGTCGGAAGTGGTTTTTAGCAAGGATCTAATTTTCGCGAGTTCTGAATGATGCTTTTCTCATATAATATAATTGTGTAAAAGCACAGGAGCCAAGATAATCTACAGTGACAACGCGGTACTCACCAAAATGGCCGTCTTGCTTTCTTATTGAAAGAAAAAAATTCTATAATCGAGAGTGTTCAGATAAAGAGGGGTAGTAACTAGGAACAACAGCAGACACGTTTCTCTTGCAGGTTATTAACCTCTCTATACAAATTATATGCCAATAGTAAACACTTTTCAAAAAAAAAAAATTGAACAGCACCTTTTTCCCTTTTCGCAGAAGGTAACTTTGGCGAGTCAAGCTTACAGTGCGAAATTCGCAAAAAAAAGATACTCGCGAAAAACAAAAACTTTTATATTACGTTCAGCTCGCGAAATTAGCTTTGAAAAATTGATACTCTCGAAATAAAAAAAAAAACCAACTTCTGCGCTGCTAGCTAGATCAGTGCAGTGTCATGAATGTACAGAATCGAACTTTGAGCTCTGGGCTTAAGCCAGTGGATAAGATACAGACCAAACTCTTGATGGCACTTGTGGAAGTTTGGCATGTGATGCTATTCCTCTATATATATCATCCGTCTATCGTGTTGGAACACACTAAAAAATTCAAAAGCTCTGCCCAAACCAGTGAAGGATTAAGAAATACACTTAAATACTTAAATTTCTAAATGGACTTATATAATGACATAAAATAATTACGAATTTTCAAATCAAAGAAATGGTTCTTCATCAGGTGAAATATAAACTCTATCTATTCTCTTATCCATTATAAAATTAAAGATTGATTGGCTACCTTTGTCTGTGACTCGCTTGGTCACATGTTTTGGAGTTTTGAAACAAAACACTCCACGGGTCTTCACAGCCACAAACCTCTTGGACAGACATAGACAAGTACGGAGAAAAGTTGCAGAATACAGTGAGTATTGAGCAGTGTGAAGGGATTATTACAGGGTAAGGTATGATATGAAGGTATACCAGTGGTATACAAGTCTCAAGCACATCTTGCAAAAGAATAGTCTATAATTATTATACCAAGGCGGGTGTGGAGTTAAGTAAGCCGTAGCGAGATAAGGTGGTAACGTATGGTACTAAAAATGAAGGGAGAAAAAGGTAGTAAATCACAGAGTTACACTGTGCAGAGTGTGGGTATAGGGAGGGCAAGAGTGTTTGGCAGCAAAACTGTGAAATGCAGTTCGGGAGAAAGGGAGGGAGGAAGGAAGGAAGGAAGGAAGGAAGGAAGGAAGGGGGAATGTTAAAAAAAAGAAACAAAAACAGGAGAGGGGAAGTAAAGGTAGATTCAAGATAATGGGGATGCTAATAGGAAATTTATGCTAAACACTACTACAAAGAGGTGTGAAGATCTATTCCTCCTTGCTGTCCAAAGTATATTATTGTTTCTTTCTGTATTTCCAGTACACCCTATTCTGTAGCGGGCATTATCTTTGAGAACATATATGCAGATTGTAATTCTCAATCTTCGGCCGTATTCAAAACGATGGCCTAAGTTATACTCCCTTGTTGTAACCTGATATTCCTCAGGGTAAACGCTCTGGGGAACTTTTAATACCGCCAAAAAAAAAATCTGTTCTATTTTTGACGTCGGCAGATATCTTATCCAGTTACTTTTTAAATTGTTTTCTAGACTGTATCAACTTTATGATACATAATTTTTATGATATTCGTATCGGTTGGGACCATTTCCGGTTACCTCATTCCCCCTATCTCGTTCCGTTATGGTATTTCCGCTCTGTATGTAGAAACTGATAACAAGCCACAGAGATGGCTTGTCTCATGAGACAGTTGCGAGTTCTCCACGAAGCACTGTAGACTGGGCCACCTTATGTTCTGAACATAATTAGACCAATTTATTCAAATGATGAATGTCTAGGCTTTGGACCACCTTGATTTCATCACCCGTCAGCATAAGCAAATTGCATACATCAGTTTCCAATTTCACACATTTTGTTTGGGGGGAGCGAGGAAAAAAAAGTCCATGTACATGTATTTGAGAGCTTTCTGAGATAAGCAATGTTCTCTCTTAATCTCTTTTTCTTAATCTTGACTACTCTCTTTTCCTACACAACAACAACAACAACAACAACAACAACAAAAACAACAGTAGTAGCAGCAGCAGCAGCGGCAACTACAATAACTTCAAAAAGATTTTGATCACAACTTTGAGAAACTGAGTGTGTTTCACCAAACCCAAAATGTGAGCCAATTGTTGCTTGCACATATTAAATATCTAGGATAGGCGTAGGACAACTACTTTTACTACTACCATTTTTTTTTTTGCCTTCCACCCCTCTCCTCCCTTTTCCTCCCTACCATGGCTAACTCAAGGACGTTAATCAAGAGCATTCCCATGTGCTTTCTCACTCGGTTAAGCCTCGGACCAGCACCAATAGTTCCGCCTCTTCACGAGATAGATTTGCCGTAAGTACTTAATCTTGTTTTTCGGACTCCTGGGACCACCGAGATTTGCTTTTTTAATTAATTTCTGTGATCTATAATAATATATTAATTGCTTTCTTGCAACACTTTGTGTACCACGGTTCAATATTGTGTCCAGGTTTATCTTACCGTAATACCCATGTCGCAAAATGCGTCCAAGCACAATTTCAGGTGCCTTTTGTCAAAAATGGATACGTTCGGAAATGGAGGTCTCTAAGGACTCTTTGGAAGGTTTTGATTGATTTAGCAGCTGAGAATACCGCGGTGGCGTTACAGAGAATGAAACTCCTACACATTTCCTTTGTTTTTTGGGGGATGTGTCTAAAGGAAACATGCGGTGAGTAAATCTAAATGCTGAAAAGTAGGTGCAGAGCTTCATGATGTGAAACTTCTTGAGTTTCTTCTGTTTTTGTGGTGTGCTTTCAGTGGCGGATGAGCTTATAACAAAATGTTTAATTCAGTTTCTAAACCTAGAGTTGTGAAACATTGCCATACGTTCAATAAGAAATAAACATCAATGCAACCATCAATGACACTTTATTTTTTGTTTTTGTATCTTTAGTTTGTATAAATAGAACAAAAACGTTTGAACAAATGAGATGTAATTTGCTTGCCTGTCGTGTGGAGATACAAAAAGAGTGGACAAAGTGCACTAGGGGTCAAACGAGACAAACACCTACAAAACCAAAAACAACAACAACAACAACAACAACAACAACAACAACAAAAACTACTGATGTACACAACTACAGACTTTGTAAATATTTCGGAATACTTCGTAAAAGGGTAGATCTACACCTAATCAAACTGCTCTTTTGCGACAGACTGATAAAAACACTTTGTGGACATCATGACACTTTCGGTATTGACCACATATATAAAAACACTTTTGATGTTTATGTAAATGTTAAATTTCGTCCGTAGGCTAATTTTTGGATTGGTGTTAGTAGCATGTAATTTCTAATGACATAAGATAATGCAGACTGCATGATGGGATCCATTCGGGCAACATCCAGTGTCTCTTCCAGCTAGTGCTGGTTCTGGGTTACAAAGACTAGGAAAGAGATAGCCCATATGAGTAGACAATGATAACACAGAGCTTGCGCACTAACGATGGGATCTCTTACTATCTCTTATTTGGGCATCAATGCTGACTGTACCCTTAGTAGAATACAACATGAAGAGGTGATGTCATTTTTACGATGGTAAGAGACCCCACTGTTAATACGTAAGTTCTCAAATGTCTAGGAACTGTTCCAAGATTTTCCAACACGGCCCTTAACCCTAAACCAAGCAATAGGTGAAAGAGTCCAACATAATGTCTAGATTGGGTGTGATAGCATTTCCATCAAGCTGTGAAAGACTGGAAACTGCTATCCTATAAAAGGTTGTTATTTTCTTTATTGTTCTATAACTGGAAACGTGTTATTATCTCTTCACCTTCTATTTCGTTTTTCTACTTAATTTGAATTATCTCTTAATCTTCAGTTAGACTTCTGAGACTGCAAATCGGTTAAAAACGAGTCTTGACCTACAAAGCAGAATACGATTCTTTCAATATATGAATGTAAACCAATGGGCCATCGATCAGGTGCCGAGACTGGCCCGTGTGACGGGGGAATCATTTTCTGAGAAATGAGATATTACGTATTAGTATGAACATGTAGCCGAGCTAGTGAAAAGAAAAAAAAAGTCTAAAAAAGAACCAATCTGGCAACACTGCACAAATTCTCACTTTTCTTCGGCACTCCAGATTTTATCGGATGTGGCATTTGCATTGAACCCAGAATACTGGGGACGCTTTAGCCCCCAATGAAACTGTCTCTTTCTCTCAGTTCTAGCTTTAGATTAGATCAAGTCACACCATATTTTGCCACAGGGGCGCCAGTCTCTTTCGATCTTCCATAATCACTGCTTTTGGAATGTCCAAGTGAACGTTTCGTTGAGAGGGTCAGGGTCAAGTTCTGACATAGGGACGAAGTGAGAGTGGACTTTACAGTTAACAAAAATGTTTGACCATGGCCTTCAAAGAATAGTGCCTAGGTTTGGCTAAGAACATCTCGAAAGATTTTCAGTGATTATTTTATTTTAATGATAATGACACTTTGCCCCTACCAGTGTTTGTCTGTACAGTAAAATAAAGTGGTTGCATGGAAAAACCTTTATCTTGTGTACTGTATAAGTGTTGGTTTTTTTTTTTTTATTTCACAAGGATATACATTTCTCGAGCCCTGAATGAGAGTTTTCTTATGCGGACTTGAAGGCATATTTCTAGAGTTCTCCTGAGTAGCATTAAGAACTGCCTATAGAATATAACTTGACAGGTCCCATTCATTTGGAATGACAAACATACCATAACCAATCGTGCTTAAAGGAGTTGTGGCTATAACTAACAGAATTTGCATTCGTTGAGGGTTAGAGCCACATATAATATGTATTACTTACTAGTAGTAAGGCCTATGAATTTTTTTTTTTAACGGAACCTATTTTCATGGGAAGGAATTTGCCCGGGTAAAGCTGCACTCGTAAAATTTCACAAAAGTTAGATCCAAGCAAAAAAAAAAACAACCAACAACACCACTTATACAGTATGTGATACGCTAATACTAGTTATCATGCTTTCTTTGAAAAAAGCTCTCTAAATAGTATTACGATTTTTAGCACTTACAGTGACTGACTGTGATAGGGAATAAGAGAGAAGTTTACACAGGATCTTCAACGAAAACAAAACAAATGACAGTACAATTCGTCGCCCATCTCACGAAGGAGCGTATGCGACATTTTGGGTGTTTTGAGCTGAGACTGCTTTCCGAAAGCCGAAAGCGAGGTCTGTGTGCTTATGAAGAAGAATTTCGACATCTGTAATAGTTTCGAAGATATTAAACATTTACTGATTGAATGTACGTTATCAACTCTACATCTCACTGAAACTTTAAAACCCTGTCCTGAAAACCTAGCAAATGTTGCATACGCCCTTTCGTGTGATGGACGACGAATGTTTCGCTACAACGAGTAGAGAGGAGAAGGGCTAGATTTGACCCCAGCCTGTCCCCAAAAAACACTTGAAGTAGATCCAGATTTTAAATAGTTCTCATTTATTTACTCTTCCCCGCTCGTTCTAAACATAATCATTATAGATCACACAATAAATAAACTTTCGCCGATAAATAATGAGCAGCAATGGACAACAAATGAGCAAAGCAGAATGACCTACCTTTCGCTTAAAACATGAAAACATACTATGAATAAAAACCAAACTTCAGCTTAATTTCTCAGTCCCAGTTCATTATTTTCTTGCTATTGATCTTGTCACAATAAAATTTTGCGATAAAGTAATGTAGGATAGCACTGGCTTTTTTTCACACTGCAGAGACTGCTTCCCACTGCAAAACAAATCCCGTCTCATGGCTTAAAAAAATGGCAAAGTCTTTTGGCTTTTTGTCGTTCAAATGAGATACTGCCGGCCTTTAAAAGGGGGCTTCATGATTTGTTTTTTCTTGACTTGATCACTCAAAACATCAGACTGCATTTTCTTCTTGATCACTGAAACCATCTTAAAGGTCCTGTTGTGCTTCAACATAGTATGAATATTATAATTCAGTGACAGATTAACTCCATTGTTGTGTTTGGAAAACAGTGCTGAGTAAATAGTGAACAAATGAAGAAGTTAAAGAAAAAAAAATGAACTAGCAAATAAATGTATTCAGTAAATAATTAAATTAGTAAATAGATAAATAAATACGTGAATAAACCCAATAAGATGTGCGGGCTTTACACTCATGCAACCAGACAGAAAGGTCAAGGCCGGCACGTCCATGACGTAACAGGAAGTGCGGCTCAGCTTCCGGTCACTCATCCGTTTTTCTCCATAAGACTCTTGAGCCTTTCGAGGTCACTCTGTTGCTTGCTGGGAAGGTGCATCTTCTCGGTGCGGTGTAGAGTAGTCAGTATGTGGTCAATGTTGTCTAGACCTGAGAAACCTAGAGGGGGAAGAAACAAAAGTGGGGAGAGGCAAGGTCAAGGTGAGGGCAAGGTCAGATACATGCATGGAGAACAGGTGAAGGTCGAAATGTTAAGGTGAGGTCATTGAGGATGGGGAGGGGGGAGGAGGGTGTGAAGGTAGGTAGGGTGATGAGATGGGAAGATATAAATAATTGGGTTCATATTGCGTTTTCAGGGCGGGCGGGCAGGCAGGCAGGCAGGCAGGCAGGCAGGCAGGCAGGCAGGCAGGCAGGCGGGCACGCAGGCAAGCAGGCAGGCAAGCAAGCAGGTAGGTAGGTAGTCAAGCACGTAGAAAAGCAAATAGGCTGTCAGGCAGGCAGTTATGCATACAGAAATGAAAGCAGGCAGGCAGGCAGTCAAGCAGGCAAAAATGCAAGCAGGCAGATTGGCAAAGAAGCAGGCAGGGAATTTCCCGGGTAAGTGGGCAAGCAGACACACAGACAGTTAGGCAGGCACACAGGCCGTTAGGCAGACAGAAATGCAAGCAGGTAGAAAGCAGGCAAGCAAGTAGGTAAGGAAGCAGGTAAAGAGTTTTCAGGGGAGGCAGGCAGGCAGGCAGGCAGGCAGGCAGGCAGGCAGGCAGATAGGTAGGAAGGCAGACAAGCAAGCGAGTAAGCGAAAAAAAAAGGCAGACAGAAAGACAGACAGATAGGGAAGCAGACTGGCAAGAAGGCGAAGAAGCAGACAGACAGGCGGGTAGGCAGACAGACATTTAATCACGCAGGCAGAAAAGCAAGCCTGTAGGCAAAGAAAACAGACAGAACAGACAAGCAGGCAAAGAACCAAGCGGGCAGGCAAGCATACCCCGTACATTTTAATACTTTTTTTTTTTGAAGAGGGGATGATGTAACATAAGAGTCTAGCCATAAAACCGATCATTTACATCAAACAATGTCACATCCACATTATCATGACAGTAGTAGCAACCGTCATCATCATCATCATCATCATCTTCATCAGTTGGAACACATATTTAAAAACAAAATTAAAAAATTCTGTCCATGCCAGGGTTGACTTAAGAAAAATATTTTGATATTTAAAATTTAAAACACATAGAGATAATGATATAATATAGTTATGAATATTCATATCATCATCATCATCATCATCATCATCATCATCATCATCATCACTATCATGGTCATTTTCATGGCTGTCTTCCACATCATTATCGAAAACAACATGGACAGCGACAACATGGTTAGAGGACAACATCCATATCAACAAAAGTGAAAAAAACAGCAACGCCGGTCACAACAACAACAACAACAACAACAACAACAACAACAACAACAACAACAACAACAGCAGCAGATGATTCACCATTAATAGTAAGGCCAACACCATTCCAACCACAATCTACTACTTTAACATCGACTTTTAAACCGTGTCCTAATTCTTAGCACCAGACAGTACTAGCTGATATTGAGGGTGGGCAAAATGGACGCGCTAGTATAATCTTGGCGACTGAACATTAATTTATTGCTTCCTCCTCATGCTTATCGTAGAAATTTAGCGCTTACATCACCCCAAACAAACAATTCCAGTGACATTACACCAGACTTAGGAAGCACAGCCTCATTTGCTGGATGATTTTGGTGGATGCTTGTAATGTGAATAAGAATGGAGATATCTAAAACGATAAATGGGCCAATGAATGTTTGATTGATTGTTTGTTTGTTTCATAAAAGGATGAGTATGGGAGAAGGGTGTAAAATGGAGGGNGGGGGGGGGGACGGAGGGAGGGATGAATGGACGGACAAACATACGGACGGATGAACAGGGGCTGACTGGATGGATAAATGGGTGAATGAATGGTTGGTTGAATGGTTGGTTGGATGGATGGATGGATGGATGGATGGATGGATGGATGGATGGATGGATGGGTGGATGGGCAACTAAGTAATTTAGTAAATAAAAAGCCAAACACCGGTTCTAGTGTCTAATAGGTGAAACGCTATCATGTGGATGGTAACAAATAGAAAGAGAAAAAGAAAGAAAGAAAGAAAGAAAGAAAGAAAGAATGAAAGAAAGAAAGAAAGAAAGAAAGAAAGAAAGAAAGAAAGAAAGAAAGAAAGAAAGAAAGAAAGAAAGAAAGAAAGAACGAATGAAAGGGAGTGAATTAGTCCAATTTAATGCTATCATTATGACAGATATATCAGACAGTTAACTGAAACCACTGCCCCCCGCCGTAACGTCAGACTAACATGGTGGACGTGTGTCCGGAATTTGTCGGCCTAATCCGGTTATTTCCTGTCGTTTAGATGCACGCCGAATACAAGTGGCTGCCAAACATGAAAGCCTACACGGCATGCCGAGCTGCCGACTTTCCAGAATGCATGTACGCTTTGGCCTGACCTCAGAATTTGAAATTGTACTTAAGGAGACGCTGAATCCAGAATACACGATTAATTTTCAGCACTTGATCTCGTTAGCAGGTCGTTACTCATAATATGACATAGCGATCTGCCATATTGGGTGACGTCCAGGAAAACACAAACAAATATCGTATAGGATACGACGGTTTTTAAATTGTGGATCATCCATGGATAACTGGCAATTTCTCATTGAGAAAGAGACATGATAACACAGATCGATATAATGATAATGCTGTAATATGATAATTGAGAACTTCCATATTAACGATTAGATCTTTAACCTTTGTAAGTATTGTATTAACTCTCCATGTGGAAAACCACTAACGGTGCAGTCAGGTCCGATGCACTACTGAAATTCTTACGAACTTTTTACAAACGTGTCCGCACATTTTAATATATGGAATCTTGCACGCTTGCAAGCTAAATCTCCTTTATGAAACTTGATGCAGATAGCCCGGTTCCGGTCGATTTTTTTTCGACTCGGAGTTTATCGCGTTCGAAAATTCGAATATAGCGTGTCACGCCCCAGCTTCATTCCTATAATACAGATATCGAATCGCAAGAAATATTCCATCGCACAGAAGTTACGTGACACAAATTACGATCGTCTGTTCTTTTGCTAGTGGAGCGCACCCTGTTTTTGCATAAATCATAGGACTGTAAGGTGGAATATTATCTGTGCCCAAAGAGTAATCACCCTTGGAAACTCCTGCCGCAGTTTCCGGTGAGTGTTGTTTTATGTGTGTACGAGAAGACAACACATTCATCCTGCCCTGGTCATAGTTAGCTCCGGATCTAAAATTATGCATAGCCTTTTCCTAGCGATAAAGGCGATAAAGATCATTTATATTACAGGCTAGCATGGTGTCTTGGTGTGCGCGGACCCTAGGGTTGGGAAGATCGAAGATGGGGAGGTGGAAAGGGGGGGGGNNGGGGGGGGGGGGGAAGAACGAAGACTATCAGGATAGAGAGACAAGGGAGAGAAGGAATGAAGACGTCGAAGATGAGATGGTAAAGGAAAAAGTGCATAAAGAACAGCACAGAGGAAAACGACGAAGAAGGAAGGAATGTTACTAGATTTAAACAAGAACGAGCAGGACAGGTGATGAATAATGAAGATGAAGGAGAGACAAAATGAGAAGCGACAGAAAAAAGAAGAATAGCAAGTAGGTTAGATAAAAGAAACTGTTGCGGTAGGGCATCAAAAAAAAAAACACACCAAAAAACCAACAGCTAAGTACAAGTAAAACGGACCTCTGTTAACACAAACATTGCTTAGCACATGCCCTTTCAACAGTCGTACCTGCGTTGTTTCTTTTAAAGAGCATTCTGGATTATACAAAAAAAACAACAACCAACAACAACCAATCTTCTAATAAAACACCCTTAGTGACATAAACCAATAAATGCTGGTTGTGTTATCACAAGTCAGAGGAAGAAGACAGATCAACGATGAGGAATAAGGGGATAATGCAGAAGAAAGGCTTAAGTCGATGTAAAGACTGATGGAGGATGGTGAAAGAGACGAGAAGAGGATGCTGGAAAAGGGGTGGAGAGAGAGAAGAATAATGACAGGAGAGAAAGACGAAGAAAATTGCTGTGTTATAGATTTGGTTTTTGATACTATGGTACTGTCATCATACATGATATAGTCTAGTGGTGTTGCCATACTGCATACTCATTTAGTTTCCAGATTTAAAACGTTACAGAGATCTAGGAGAAACGGTCATTAGGCTTAAGACATTTTACACACTTCAGAGAGCACGCGGAGGATAGGGGGAGAGGGG
>JAWQUT010000263.1:661182-689413 GCA_033807755.1 Ellobium chinense
TTTGCAAATGTCCATGGAATGCCGAGAACGTTGATACAAAAAATAAAGTTGTTTTGAACTGAAAATAAGTATAAATCTTTAGTTTCTGGAGAATGTTTACGAAAATAGACCTGAATGTCTTCAGAGAGCATTTACTTATCAGTCGTCACACGACGCTTGAAGAAATAAGAAAGAAAATTACCACAGCATCATGAGAGTTGGGTAGAAACTATGCTGATATCAACGCAGTTCATGATCTTAAATTCCGTTCACGTGAACTTGCTCTAAACTAAATAACTATTTTGGACGAACTGATCTAGATGTGAACTGTAGCTGCTGTGATGCTTGATCTGAACTTTAATTTTCTACCTAAATTTCAGTTCAGTTCACATCTATCACGAGAATCAGAAATGAATGTCAATCATCTATCACGAGAATCAGAAATGAATGTCAATCATCTGTCACGAGAATCAGAAATGAATGTCAGTTTTTAAAAACCAAGAGGAACTGATCTGTGGCCGTATGCATAATCCATGCGTTGATTAACGTACTGCGTTAACTGCAGTGAACACTACTAATGTTTTGGAAGATTCCCGTGGTTACCACAGTGCGTTAACTAACATAAGGTTATGCATACAGCCTCTGATCTGAAGACTAATCAATGTTTCATGGAACTGAGCTAAACTTGATCTTAGGCGCCTTTTACCCTTAATGAACTAAACTTGATCTGAACGTACTTTTTTTTTTTTTTGGTGAACGTGCCCAACCCTGAACACCACTCATTGGCCTAACTCATTCAACGTTCCGATTTCTACCGGAAAACCTTGTGATTAGTGTCTTGGTCCAACACGTCATTGTATCTCTCCATTAAACAAACTCGGTGAAGAGGATTCTGTGTTTGACTAAATTCGCAGTGTGAGAAGCATGAGGATCGATCTACCTTCAACCTTGTTTAGACAAACTAGTGTGTAGCAAGGTCTGAGGTGTCACAAAGGGCGATGGTACATTGTCGAAATTTACACTACCGGAGAGTTTTGATTAAACAAGGAAGAAAAAACGGGGGGAAAGGAGGAGGTGGGATAGGATTGGATGCAGGGTTGCCAGATTAGGAGTTCTTTTTAATAGTTCTTAGCTCCTATTTAATTGATTGGATCCTTGACTCTTTTTTCGTTCTAACGGATTTTAGGTCAAATTTGATAATTTTTTATACCAAAAGTACTTACACTTCTCTCAAACTTTTGGTTGGGTTTTCAAGTGCTCGGGCTTCTATCCTAACTGACCGATGAACATGAATCAAAGAAAGACTTCTATTCCCATTTAACAAGCATTTCTTAATATGTTGCTTTAATGTATGTAGAAAGGTGTATGATAATCCTTATACTTGCGTAAACAGATAGTTCGTAGTAATTTCTTGTCTGAGGTCAAATTTTGATTTCAATAAATAAGCCTTTTCCAGATATGAATTTGACTATTGTTTGGCTCAAATTTTTTTTTTTTAATGCGATTTTGGCTACAGCTCGAAAATAATCTGGGAATACTAATGGGCATTTCTGAAACCAATGCGAGAGTCCGAAAGAAAGAAAGAGGGTGGACCCGATCTTTCTTGGCAACTACATAATGACAAAGTACTATTCTCTGCCTGATAGGATAGGCAGATTAGCTTAGCTTGTTAGCTTGTTGCACGGTTAGCTTGTTGGGTGAATGAGAGGTTACTTGGAGGGGAATGAATTGAACAGAAAGATTCTTCTACTTGATGGTGGAGCCTCTACATGATGGAAAATTCCCCCCTTTTTTTTCTGAATTACCACAAGTAAAGGTCATTTTTTTTATTTGGTTCGTTCCTTCTGTCTGCAACTTTTTACATCGAAAAAGGAAAAAAAATCGAAAGTTCCGTTTAGTAACCTAGCAACTTTTAATTATTTTAGGAGCTACACGAACATGATTCGCCGCTTCATAATCTGACAGGAGTTCTGTATCCGTCTCCCACACATATTCCACTGTCGGTCTCATCAATACATAAACTAGTCAGACAGACTTTATCGGAATCCTTGCCAAGTACCCTGAGTGGTTGAAGCTAGAAAGCAGTAGCCTACACTATTTCGTTATTATAGACGGAGGACACATAAAATTCATTTCAGAGTAGTGGGGCATGAAATGAAAGGTGTCTATATGTAGTTTATGCACGAAAGCCACAAAAAGTAGGACGTAAACAATACTGTGGTAAACAAGGACATGACCGTGTTTAGGTCAAGGGTGGCAACTATATTGGACGAAGGGCAGTTCGAGTTGGTTAGGGTTGCTGTCCTCAGACAGATGACTATACTGATAAAATGAGCGAGCGAGAGAGAGAGAGAAAGGGAGAGAGGGAGAGAAAAAAAAGATGATAAGAGCAGAAAAAATAATCCATCCATCCATTCATCCATTCATCCTACAGTAAGAGTTTATTCATTGTGTATAGATTCCAAATAGTGCATCTTTTGATTCACATAATTATAAGCCTAGTCACACACACACACACACACACACACACACACACACACACACACACACACACACACACACACACACACACACACACACACACACANACACACACACACACACACACACACACATACACACACACACTCACACACACACACTCTCACACACACACACACACATACACATCACACACACACACACACACCACACACACATACACACACACACACACCATACCACACCACACACACACACACACACACACACACACACACACACACACACACACANACACACTCACACACACACACACACACACACATACACATCACACACACACCACACACACACACATACACACACACACACCATACCACACCATACACACACACAGACATACACACACACACACACACACACATACACACACACACACACACACACACACTCGCTGGAAAGCTCGTAATATGTCTATCCCACATCTCAGAATTTCAAATAATTCACTAATAACTTTAACCTCTGTAGCAGGCAACTTCACAGACACAAACAAGCATCACAAGCAACAAACCAACCATAGGACAAGGAAACAAACCTACAACATAAATATAACGCGACATGAGATTACTGCTATTCTCTTTGCACAATAATAAAGTATTAGTCTACAAAGAGTCTCAAAACTGTTTTAAAAAAGAACTGATTAACGACAGTCAAACAAAAGTTTTAAAAAAAAAATAAAATTCGGGGGATGAACACGAAATGGAAGTAGTGGGTGTTCAGTTTCTCTACTCACCAAAATCAAAGCGCTTTGATTTAGAAGTCCATCCGCTTCTTTTTTCTGAAACAGAATGAAAGAAGAAAAGGGATTAAATGAAATCACATTGATTATCTTCATAGACCATTCACTAAAAGTCCACCATCTCTTCCCTTTCCTCAGAACCAACAACACATTACCGATCTACTTGAGAGTTTGCCCACAGGAAAGAGATAAAATAAATCCAAGAAAATTGATCGTGTGAAATGGTGAAGTTTGATCGTATGAAATGGTGAAGTTTGATCGTGTGAAATGGTGAGGTTTGATCGTATGAAATGGTGAAGTATGATCGTATGAAATGGTGAAGTTTGATCGTATGAAATGGTGAAGTTTGATCGGAAATACCATAAATAGTGTGAATTACGAAAACAGAAAGAAACTTAACAGTGGATAGATGCTGAGCGAGACTGTGGAAGCAACCAAAATAATACTCAGAGATAACGGCAGGGTGTGTCTATTTCAGAGCAATACTTCTAAGTCAGAAGAAGTCAATCTCGTATTCTCATTGGTCGAATTACAAGGGTATGATTTTTTTTTTATCATATGCTAGTAATTTCAGTCATACTCTTGTAATCAACAGCTGACTGCTGGCGTATGAATACAAAATCTAAAAGTAGGTCCCAATAACACATTCAAACCACAATGGCTGACGAGTGATTAACCGCTGCCAAACCTTTTTTCTTGGCTATGAAATGTTAGAGTTTTTAGGCTAAATCTAGACAGAATGGATGGTTACGTAAATGCATGTGAATCAGGATCACAGTTGCTTACACCTCACAGTGCGTTACTATGACCTGAATTCAAAGTTCGCGGATCGGATTGTTCGTTTCACGCCGAATCTGAGGCATCTTGCAGGTCTGGCGATAGTATCGTTGTGAAATCGCATAATTTAGCTCAGCAATAAGTATCAAATAATAATGTTAGCTCTACACCATCGCCCCTCAAAGGCAGATTTAATAACATACTCATATTCCAGCAGCGTAGTGGGCCTACATATTAGCTTAGACCTACAGATCAGCCTGGCAGGCTTACAGATATTGAGAGCAGAGTGCTTAAAAGCGATAAATGCAATTACTCAACATAAGGTTAGCGAACTGTTGCTTTGACCATCGAAATGTAATTTATGACAAATATAATATGAAGAGAGAGAGAGAGAGAGAGAGAGAGAGAGAGAGAGAGAGAGAGAGAGAGAGAGAGAGAGAGANAGAGAGAGAGAGAGAGAGAGAGGCGGAATCAGAAAATAATCTTAAGGTTCCAGCCTACGATATTTTTTCATTCTTTGATATGACATACAAGTTTACATTGTGGTCATCCGTTAATAAGTATCACCTCTCAGGGTGCCGATGCAGAAATCGCGGGTTCGAGTCTCGCTACATCACTTTCTTCCCTTCTTCTATTTTCTCTCTGCATTTTTCGTCTTAAGCACCTCCCTCTTTGTCCTACCCTGTGTGAGCATCTATTAGTGTCCGTTCACTCTCCATCTCTGTCCTCCATAGAACTGTGATTCTGGCACATACCGTCTTTTGCCGTAAGACGCCAAATGTGCATGGATGACATTAAGATGTTCATAAAATGACAAGAGCAGGTGAGGATGTATGTGTGTTGACGGTAGAAAAAAAAAAGGTAGGCGAAGAGAAGAACGTATGACAGGGAGGACGGAATAGCAACAGAAAGAGTTCTCCTGATGATGGAATTTCTCTCCAGCTTGTCAATTCTCAAGGTACTACAAGAAACGCTCAATATGTTGTAGCACACTTTTTGATGTCGCTCTTATCAATGAAGCAGATCGTGCATTACACCTGTCTCTGCTCAAGGTTCTACGAAGAGTGGTTGGTTGGTTGGTTGGTTGGTTGGTTGGTTGGTGTTTGTCTGATATTTTTGCTAGTCCCCTAGAGCGGTTGCCCTTTCCGGAGACCTCCAAAATCCCCAAAATAATTTCCCTAGATGAAGAACATCGTGATGTTTTTTATTTATAGGTCCTACCAACGTGTGTATCACTAACTGTTGTAAGGAAAAGGGAGACAAGTCATTGCCAATCAGTGAATTGATTAGGAGTTCTCGGGATTGAAATCTTGGATCTCAGCCTGCAAACCCTCAATAACTGACCGCATCATCATTGCGGTCAAAGCTGGCTTTGTCAAAGGTCATGCACGTTGAGGAAAACAATGGCTGTGATTCCTGTGACTAGTGCTGAAAAGGTGAAGGCCGACGTTGCTTGCCAAGGTGAAGGAAAAAGCCTTTTAAATAATACTGTTACATATAAATCGGATCCGCCTAAAGAGTCCGCCGTTGCCAGGAAACTGATTTTTTTTTGGTCACTACGACTGTAATATCTAAGAACACGATCTTAAAGAGCAAATACGTCTAAGAACCCGATCCTCTAAGCTGTACAAAAGCAGATGTAATCTATTTTGCAGTCACAGGCAAATGATTGAGAACCCAGAACAGAAGCAAAAATAGAAGTCAATTTCACTTTAATTCAGAAAGACGTTTGAGTTGAATTTAGATAATAAAGCAAGGATTTCAAACACAGGACATATTCAGTTGTCCTACCGCTATTCGTATAACAACCTACTCTGCCTAACAGCCCGGTTACTTTGTCAGTCGACGGCCGCGTTGTTACACGGCTTGCCAACAATCCTGTGCCCATCCGACGGATTCGGAAGAGCCTGTTGTGCCATCTGAAAGGGTAAGAAGTATAATCCTCCATTTACTCACGACTCAAATCGCAGATTTGCTCACAGCTTGGGTCAAGTATGAGTCAAGTGGATGTTAATGACAGTCATTGGTGGGGAGAAGGGGGGATTGAACTGTGGAAAGTCAGAGCAGGAGGAAATAGCGAGAGTGGAGGACAAAGTGAGAGGAGGGGCGACGGTGGGAGAGGGGCGAGAATGGGCGAAGGTGGGAGGACGGAGCAGGAGGAGGGACGGGGCGAAGGTGGGAGGACGGAGCAAGAGGAGGGGCGGGGCGAAGGTGGGAGGACGGAGCAAGAGGAGGGGCGCAGGTGGGAGGACGGAGTGGGAGGAGGAGCGAAAGTGGGAGGACGGAGTGGGAGAAGGAGCAACGGATAGAGGAGGCAGACAGAAAAACAAACAGAGACATACAAGAACAGAGCTAGCTAGACAGACAGACAGACAGATAGACAGACAGACAGACAGACAGACACATACACACACACACACACACACACACACATACATACACACAAACGGACAGTCATTGATCGACCGACCGACCGACCGACTGACTGACCACCAATCCACATCACCATCACCACCATCACTACCACAACCACACCAAAACCCACAACAAAGCACTCACGCCACACCTTTCACCACCTCCGCAAACATTACCATCACCGCCATCACAACATTCGAAAATCAAGAGACCCATACATTACAAACACGTCCAATACTAATCTAGCAAGCACATCCTCCAAGCGTCAAGTACTATTAGATGGGCCTTCAGTGACCAGTAGAGACACATGTCGCATGCCAAAATAGCCGAAAGAGCCTGACTCCTCTCACTGGGATGGTCAGTGAGGTCAAAGGGCATGAAACAATGACTTCACACTGACTGCCTTCTCTGAGATGCCATATTAGTCACTCGAGTCGGGTTGTGCATTATTCGATATTTCCAAATATCTACTAACATGGACACTCACGACTCTAGTACCATTGACGGTCGATTTATAATTCGATGATGTCTCAACTATTCCACCAGACAGTGCCTATATTATAGGTACCGGGATCAAAAGTAAACTAGAAGCCGTCCCGGGGACTTAGAAATAGACTAAACGTCCGCGGATCAACTGACTGTTATTGAAGTTTATATTGCAAAATCTATCTATCTATCTATCTATCTATCTTTTCAATTCATCAAAGGTAAGAAAGAATAAAATAAGAATAATCTCGTAAGTCTGAGAGTTTCACACACGACGGAAAATATACCACCCACATAGAACTTACTAGCGGGTTTACAATTAAACTAGCTGATTTCTGTAGAGTACAGGCCTGTATGCGCAAGAGTTGACTAGGCTGTAAACTCTCCCTCCACTAGGGGGCACCAAAACCAAGCTATGGACACTTTTTTAACAGGGTGATAACCTAGCGTGACCCGTCTTTTTACCTTTTGGTCTTTGCAGAAATCTCGTTCCGGCTCTGTCATGAGAAATTTAGTAGTGGAAGACTTTCGTAAATTTTGTCTTGAAGATAAAAATATCAAGCGTGTAAATAACAAAGTTACGCAGAATTAATCAAAATTACAGTTTCTACAAGGAGTTATGCTTTAGAAAGTAAGTACTCGTTGTCGGAGTCCGTATCGAGAGTGCTAATAATCGATATCGACCAAGGCAGCGCCGTATTGATGACTTCGTCAGTGCCAGAAAAGATGGCGGGCAACAAATGAATGGATAAGATGGACGAAAGTTAAGAGATGGATAAGGCAGACCAAAATAAAGAAATGGATATAAGATAGATAGATGTAAGTGAGAATTTGGAAAAGGCAAAGGGAAGTGAAGAAATGGACAACCCAGACATAAGTGAGGAGTTGGATAAGACAGACTGAAGGGGAGAGATGGATGAGACAAAGAAATTGATAGGATGGATAAGACAGACAGAAATAAATGAGATTTGCCAATAGAGAAAGGGCAAAACTTAGATAAGAAATCAGCAAGCTACAGAAGACTCATGAAACGTCAGGTGTGGCATGTTTTTTACTTGCGTTAGGTAGCTGTTAAACTCATTATATTATGTATAAATTGTACATAATCATTATGTAGCAAATTAAAAATGTTTTATCTACTCAGTATAGACTACTTCGTGTTAATAGCCTAAGGAAAGTAAGGCAATTTCAACATCATGCCACGATGGTAACGTAAATTTTTGAAAAGCTTTGAATCTACTTTTAGTTGTTTCGAACGGGGGATTATTGTATTTCTAAAGTATAAACCGAACCTGATTGTTGTCAGTTGTATTTTTTCCCAGAAATTACCATACCTGACATGGCAGGTTCAGCGGGAACCGCTGAGTTCAGAAACTCAGAAACTGCCTTGCCAGCCATTACATCAGAGCATCGGTACCAGTTAGTTAAGTTACGACGGTAACCTACAAAGACGTTACTCTTGACCTATGATCACTATCTATGTCTAATCACACGCAAGAGTGACACTGCCGACACTGCCAGATGACGGTCTCAACTTGTACGGCTTGTTTCTCCTCATGACATCAGACATTCAGACAATGAGGTCTGTCAGCGGCGTAGCTGTAATTTGTAAAATGTTTGCTGAATGGCGTGAATCCGTAGAATGATGATATTTTTTATATATCTTATCACGATTAATATTACCCTTCATATGTTAGATAAGCATAAATATTTCATTTCAATATGTTAGTAAGTATGTGCCCTCTATGTTCACCATTTTGAAATGTATGTTTGTATTTGTTTGCATTGCTCTAGTGTAGAACTCTGCAAGAGCTAATAAATAGAACTGAATTGAATTGAATAGCATGAAGGCGAGGGTGATTGGCGGTAAGGGTAGGGAACTCATTTATAAATAAAGGGCAAATTGATTAGCGTTTTTATTCAAAACTCAGTAAATGCACTTTTGTTCCAAATTGAATTGGTGGTGTATTCAAAGATGCATTTGTGTGTTAATGCTTTCAAAACCTAGTTGAGCTCAAAATCTGCACGCCTTCGAATGTTATGTCATTTAGCAGTAAATAAAAAATATATGTGTGAAGAGCAATTACCTTAATGTTTATTTCCCTTTATTTCAAAACTATTCAGAGACGCATACCGAGTTTTGGAAAAAACACTCTTCAATTCCGTGGCTTCCTGGATTTGTGCAGTACACAAGTCCACACCGTTTCAAGTGCAATTCTCGAATTTGCAAGATATCATGCAAAGGCGAGGAAAAGACCGTGAGAAATAATATAGTAAATTGTGGGTCCCAATTACGCCACTGAATCGCCAGGGAATGTAAAGAGGTCCGTCGGAGAGGCCGCTGAGATATGAGGTCATCACTCTAACCATTTCATCAACCTACCCATTTTTATTCTGTTTTAAGTGCGCTGCGGTGCCATAGGTGGCATTCAAGGCGATAGGGAGCGAAGCAGTGCAATGAACAAGCTGTTGCATTCAGTTTATGCTATATTGTAGTTCGGCATGGCGCTTGCTATACAGCGAGTTGTAGTCTGAACAAGTCCAAAAGGTTTAAAGCTACAAGATTAGATAGGATGACGATCAAAATATCTAATATATAAATCGCAAAAACCTATTTGTTCCTTGTCAGTTTGGGGAAGTGGGGTGGAACCAAGGTACTGTACTATAGCGACCAGCAATGACTCTGTTGTGCATTTCCTTTGTAATCTTGTGAATTTATATATATATTGTTCTTTGTCTATGAAATAGTTTTATACCATAACATTGAATTAGTAACTAGTCTACTCTTCCCCACTTTTCCTATGTTTTAAATTCTTCCTTGAGTATTTTAGTTCAGAGCCACCGATGAACCGTTTTCATGAATTCAAGGCAAGACGGACACTCACCGAGAATGATCGTTTCTGATGTGGTCTCAGTAATCCCTTTATGCCGTGTTTTGTAGCGTCCACTATTGCTGCACTGCGGACTGACAGCATTTACAGCTTACGGTGGTATGAAGCAGGGTTGGCGATGTCTGGGTCTTCTTGTCTGTTTGTCCCCTCTGGGATTTCCAGACTAAAACCATTTTCGATGGACTGTGGCCATTCCCCACTGACCCGGTATTTCTTTACCCGTATTCCACTCACCCAACCCAAATAAGTATACGAATATAAGAGTATGACATATTTGCTGAGATGGGGCAGCGTGGCCGAACGGTTAAGGCATGAATTCAGGATCTAAAGGTGGTGGGTTCGATTCCCGACCACGGTCATGTTGTAGGTGCCTTGGGAAAGCAGTTCATCCACATTTTTCTCAGTCCACTCGTCTGTACAATTGATACTTGGCTATAGGCAGTGGGAGGTATGGTCAGAATGCTAGTGATCAGCGTCTGTAAATGGCAGCGGCACCATATGCTCCTCAGGGAGCTGAGAAAGTCCTAGAGTGATCAGGCCTGCTGGGGTATTAATAGTGTGACGTCGCGGGGCGGGAATTAGCCTGGATACGAGACTTTCAAACCGCATTATTATTATATTATTCTTATTTATTATCATTATTATTATTCTTAAGTTCTTCTGACTTCGTTCTCTTGTTCCCTTCTTTCCGTCCCATCCTCCCAACTTTTTTGTTACCATTTTCACTTTCCTGCTCCCATCGCTTCTCTTTGCCTTAAATCGGCTTTTCTTCAAGATCATAAACAAGTGGTTTTAATTCAGTGTTAGATCAATCATTTTCTTGTATATAGACTATTATGTTGTTTTTTATTAACCGATTGATCATGGACATATGTTGACAAAATACATAATGTCAACAAAATAAGAAAGAACAATAACGAATGAATAAACAAAAATCTCCTGCCGAAAAAAGGACCCTTGCTGTCGGAAATCCGTACGCAACAGTTTGAAATGATTTTCTCGAGGTCATTGTTTTTCTCAGAGCATGGATCTTGTTGACGGCCATGACATTTCGAAAACGAATGAGCACTTGTTCTGAGATATTAAAGAGATTGTACATCAGACTTCGTTTTTTTTTTCTTTTTCTTCATAAAGTGGGATCTACATGAACTGACTCCATTTTTGAACTTACCACCGTTAGTTTAGCTAGTAGATAGGCTACAGTAAGAGGTTCTCTTACCACCGTCAATTTTACGACCGGCTTTGCACAAACTCTATAACTTGTAAAAAAAAATGCCCTCATGGAAGACAAAGAAAGTTCCTGAAAAGATGATTAAAAAAAATGTTTGTCCACATCAAAGGCAAGAATACGGAAAGGCTATGGGAGAGACACAATCCTGGCAAAACGACCAACGCATGAGTGAACTTGAGAATTCTTTAGCCAAGAGTCAGGGTTGGGCAAGATCACGAAAAAGTCAGTTCAGATCAAGTTCAGTTCACTGAGGGGAAAAAGCTTTCAGATCTAGTTCCACTCAGTTCTCTGAAAACTAAGTAATTCTCAGATCAGATCAGTTCTCCCTGGGTTTAGAAATTGAAATTCGGTTCTGGTTTTCGAGATAGATGTGAACTGAACGAAAAGTTTGGTAGAAACATAAAGTTCAGATCAAGCACCCAATTTAACTCAATATAGATCAAATCCAGATCAGTTCGTCCAAAATAGCTATTAAGCTCGTATTAAGTTACTTTGAACTGAACTTAAAACCATGAACTGCATTCACATGATTTCACTCATTCTTAACCTTGTCAGAAATTCTCCTGGAAAAAAAAAAAATTCCTAGCCCTAAGTGGCTAAGTCCAAGCAAACATCACAGCTACTGTAGTAAGAATCAAGATACATATTTAGAAATGGATGGAAGAAGGAGAAAGGTAAACAGCTAAGCTCTGTTTGAAAACATGGAACATGGTAGAATGAAAAGATGGAAGAGAAACAGCAGAAAACCACACAGAAATTAGATTACAAGAATTAGAGAGGATCATCCTGTAGCAGCAGCAGCAACAACAACAACAAATCAGAGAACCGATCGTTAGTCTCTACTGCCTGGTTGACATGAAGTACAGTGAATAAACCAACCAAGCAACCAACCAACCAAGCAACCAACCAACCAAGCAACCAACCAACCAATCAACCAACCAACCAACCAACCAACCAACCAACCAACCAACCAACCAACCAACCAACCAACTAATGACGAATCAAGAAAGCAAGTAAACAAACAAACAACCAATTAGGCAGCCAGGCAGCCAGCCAGCCAACCATCCAATCAGCCAAACAACGAACCAACGAACCAACGAACCAACCAACCAACCAACCAACCAACCAGCCAGCTAGTCAGTCAGCCATTTAAACAGCCAGCCACTCATCCGCCCATCCACCAACCAACCAACCAACCAACCAACCAACCAACCAACCAACCAACCAACCAACCAGAAAGTAACTCACCTGAGGCCAAATTTGCGAGTATGCTTTGAAGTATTTTCCGTCGGTCCGTATGTGGCCCTGCCTCACTAATGTCTTCCTGCCGTGATATTAAAGACCGTAATTTGTCAAAATCGTCCAAGAGCCCCTGTTCAGGTGGGTACACCTCATCTTCAGACTCCACAGACCTTAGTGCAGAGGTGTCGTACTGGAAGGGCTGGGCGGAGACCATGAGTACGGTCAAGCTAAATGTGACGAAGAGCCCTATGGTTAGCGTTGTGTGTAAGGGAGATTCCATTTTTTTGCTAGAAAGTCGTTGCACCTTAGCCTGGGCGAGTCTAAGGTAAGGTAGACTTGGTTGCTTACAGTCTTCTTCCGAATGTTCTTTGTCTTTGGCTATCTACTCAGACTGTTCTTTAATGTTCTTGTTGTCTTGTTTCAATGTCCCTATGTTCGCTGCTAGTTCATGCGTCTGAGGAATTAAGAAAAAAATAGACATATACCGGTTAAGGAAACTGGAGTATCATTCTTGTCACAGTAATTGGCTCACTCGAGCACTGACACACTCTATGCATGTTGAATAGTGAGAGACGAGTGATGACAGAATTATGAATGGTATTCTTTCATGGGCTACAACAGAATGACAAGTGCATTGATTGGTTACATCCGTCAAGACAATGTGCATTTAAAAAACATGCTCTTCTTTCAAGGTCGTTGAAAATCCGAAGAATCCATCAGCTGATTGCAGATCAGTCTGTCGGTGTGTTCGTATGTCTGTTGATTTGGCTGTTTGTTGACATATTTGATAATGATAAAGTCACCAACAGAAAATTAAGCTGCAGTTTCATTCATCGTGGTATCCCCATATTATACTAAATGATTGAGGTTTATTAAATATTTAAGTCAAACTGCTAGGGTAAGTGAGTGAGTGAGTGAGTGAGTGAGTGAGTGAGTGAGTGAGTGAGTGAGTGAGTGAGTGAGTGAGTGAGTGAGTGAAGGAGGGTGGGTGGGTGAGTGAGTGAGTGAGTGAGTGAGTGAGTGAGTGAGTGAGTGAGTGAGTGAGTGAGTGAGTGAGTGAGTGAGTGAGTGAATGAGTGAAAAATTAAATAAATACGTGAACGCGTGAGGTCAAAACTCGTCTGTGTGGTGTTATTATCTCTAGCAGGCGCGGGCATAAACACTTACAAAAATATCAGGTGCAGCTGATCAGGTTTTCACACATATTAACGCCGGTTTTGGTATTCAGGTTGTCGCAGATGATAGTGGTGGTTCAAGTTTTCCTGGTGGTGAAAATCATGTTGACCCTTATTGATTTCCACCCCGATCAAGATCAGTGAATGTAAAAGGATCATGGAAAAGTAAATCACAACGCTGCGAATCTATTGCCAGGGATCTTATTAAGGCATAAATCTTCCCCAGGTAGTTCCTTTACCATAGATCACATTTCATGGCAGCCAAGACATTCTCGGTCAATATGATTCCATTTAAAGCGGCCACGGCTATTGCCGGAAACTTGGTTGTAACAAGATTATTTTTTCTAGTCCTCTTCTCTTTGCTATTATTAAACAATAATTAGTAATTATTATAAATAAGATGACTTCTTTTGGAGAAATTAGGGGCAGGAGCTGGGATGGATTCTGGGGAAAGAGGCGGTTGTCATCTTTTTTTTTTTTTATTTCGCCAGCAACCGATAGATCTACACAATTTCAATTAATGATGATTAATATATATATATAAATAAATAGATCAGTCACAACTTTCAGAGCTAATCAATCTCACAGAGATTCATTGGACCTAAAAATACCCTTGATTTTCTATGCCACCATTGTGCTGCCAAGCGATTCCCCCCTCTGCCGCGTTTGTTACGTGTAGCGTGGGCTGCAGGAATGACGTACACGACATGGTGGTCAGGGAAGTTGAAATTGAAATTCCTTGACCAAACCGACGTCACGGGCCAAAGATGACACCCCCGGGGCAGAATGTCCGCTGTCCGACTTTGCTCACCTCTGTGGCCATTGGTGTTGGTCACGACTCTACTCACGTCTACTCTCGGCATCTTCCCAGAGATATGTACAACTCATTGATATTGTGACCACAGAGTTTCTCCTTTTTTTCCCGTGTTTGCATCTTTCTTTGATTTGTGCCATACCCTCTGGAAAAAGGAAGAAGAGAAAGGAAGGAAGGATGGAAGAAAGGAGAGAGGAAGGAGGAAGGAAGGAAAGAAAGAAAGAAGGAAGGAAGGAAGGAAGGAAGGAATGAATGAAGGAAGGAGAGAGGAACGAAGGAAATAAGGATGGAAGGAAGGAAGGAAGGACTGAAGGAAGGCAGGAGGGAAGGAGGGAAGGAAGGAAGGAAGGAAGGCAGAAGGAAGGAAGGAAGGAAGGAAGGAAGGAAGGAAGGAAGGAGAGAGGAACGAAGGAAATAAGGATGGAAGGAAGGAAGGAAGGACTAAAGGAAGGCAGGAGGGAAGGAGGGAAGGAAGGAAGGAAGGCAGAAGGAAGGAAGAAAGGAAGGAAGGAAGGAAGGAAGGAAGGACGGAGATGTTGGTGGTGATGGATTAGAGTGGATGAGGTTAAAAAGTCAGCGATAAAAATGATAAAACCAGTAACTCGAGCCAGTGATAAATTAAATATTAAAGCGATAAACTGACACTGCCTTTGATCAAATGAAATCACAACAAAGATAGGGAAGAAAAGAACAACGGATCTTTTTCTTGCAGTTATTGCCGCACCCTCACTTTCGTTCTTTCCCTTAACTTCTCCTGCTTCGTATCCCAACTACTGAATGACGTATCTTCATTTAGTTAATCCTGTTGCTTTCCACTGGTATCTAAAAGCTTACTTCCTTGGTGAACAACTCCCGATCAAATCGTCGACTACAATATCACGTGTATGCCAACTCCCCGTTTTTACTGAGAAAGGAGATGATAGTTGTTAAAGAGGACTCCTTGTTTCTGTGTACACTCTTCTCACTTGTGAAATAATTATAGCTTCATGACTAGAAATTATAGGAGATGGTTTGAAGTGTACTTTAGAACAAGAAATTGATAATCGATTTCAGAAGGAACAAAGACAAGATGAAACCCGTAATTATAGAAACCAAAGTTACAGATATAGCTGAACAGTATACAGCTCTTCGTATTCACATTCATAAAATATTGATCTAACATCGAGACTACACATCGATGCTCTGCGTAATAACAAAAAAAAACAACCAAAAGAAACAAAATAACTCCAAGAAATATTTAGATCGTGTGAAGTGAACAAATTTACAAATTTATGAAGATTATAATGCTATTATTAAAAGTATTCCCATTTCTTTTCTAATTCTTTTTTTTTAATTACTAAAACTAGTACGCTCGTATTGCTAATTTTCTGAAGATGCAATGTTTTATCAGACAAAATGACGTGTACACTAAATAGGAGACACACAGACCAGGTTAGTAATGATAGTGTTAAGACAGGGGTACTATGAATCTGCTGGGTGACGCCGATCAAGAAAGACTGAGAACTACTGAAACAGGTTAAGCTTCTATCATGAACCCAAAGTAATACACTAGTTTCACCCAGAGATATGTTGAAAATGCAAAGGTTTTTCTCACTGGTTTGACTGCTCCCAGTTTTAGTTTCTCTCAAGTTTTCATGTTCTTGCTTCCCCCTTGAGTGTGACGTTTATCATCTCAATCTTCAGTGTTCTTCCCTCTCTGTTTTGTGTTAACTCTTCCTGGCTCTAGATCTTCCTTGCATTCATTTTATCTCTCCTTCGTCCACTCATGTATGTCCTATCTTCCCTCCTCTCTTGTCAACGCTATTGCTCTCAGCGGTCAGCGTTCCTCCATCAACACAGACGGCTCACAGAATGACATGCAAAAGTTGATATCTCCGGCTCGCCTCTCCCTGGCAAAAAAAAACACACACACTCACAAACACACACACATACACACAAACACGCGCCCGCGTACGCACGCACACACACACACACACACACACACACACTCACAAACACATACTACACATACACACACAGACAAATACACTCACACACACACGCGCAGACAAACATACACACAGGTAAAAATACATACACATATACAGATATACACAACACACACACACACACACACACACACACACACGTACACACAGTCAAACACACACACACACACACACACACACACACACACACACACACACGCACACACACACGCACACACACACACAAACATCCCTATCCTAACCTCTTCAATGTCGCCGTGAGCACTTTCAGAAAACAAGAGATGATGAGCACTTCTGGTGATTCCGCAAGATGCTTTAGGTAATGACGGAATGTTTACCTTTTTTTTTTTGCAAAGATCACCATACTTGTGACATCACTGGCATTCTATCATTTGGAGCAATACAGGACACACACACACACACACACACACACACACACACACACACACACACACACACACATACACACACACACACATATATACACACATATACACACACACAAACATACAAACCCACACACACACAAACATACAAACCCACACACACACACACACACACACACACACACACTTACACACACACACATGCTGCCTTAGAAAGGCAACTAAGCAACCATGAAGAGCCCCATACTCGGTAAAGTTGTTTCTCTACATAAATACAAGAAAACAAGTCAACAAAGGTTTATTTGTTTCGTCACAAGAACAATGGAGTTGAAATACGCATCTAAATTTTATGAAATTTTAAATTGTGCCCTAAACAATAATTTTGATCAAATTAATTATTATTAACTCGAATTATTCAAAACGCTCTTACCAATTTTTGAGAAGTGACTCGGTAAACATTATGGAAAACTGGTAAATTAGAAATCAGTAAGGATAGGACTGCAGCAGTGGTGGATCAATGGTGGACCACTTCTAAGTGGAGGATCAGGGCTGGATTAAATGAAGAGACAACTACCACAATGCATAACACAGTAAATACGCTAGCCTGTGTGCCTGTCCAAGCACATTGCACCTGGGCCAGCCAATGAAAGTACGTGGTCATTCGACACGGCCAGCGTTACCTGTCGAATGACGCAATACAAGTGATAAAGTTCAGAGGTACATTATGGAAGAGATCATTTTTTAGTAAGGAGGAATTCGTAAGTTGACAGCAAGGTATTACTGTGTTTATCTAATTAAAGATGAATGAATGAATGAATGAACAAAGGAAGGAGAGAAGGTGGAAGGCAAGGAAGCAAGGAAAGGAAGGAAGGCAGGGAAGGAAGGAAGACAGGCATATATGAGACAAAATGACATTTAGCTAAAAGAGAAAGAGGGAAGGGACAATTAAATCTATCGTTTCAAGCCATAGAAGATTAAAGTTACAAAATTACCAATTGATTACCCTTTCTGATTCTCTAATCCCAAGTCTAAAATCTAATAGATTTTTAATTTCACTGAAAAAAACAAAACTCTAATATATACAGGGGGGAAAGCTTACAACACAATGAGTTTGATAAAGCGAGATTTACGGTTCCTGGGATGGAATAAACGACACATACAATTGAAACATCATAAAGATGATACTGGAATAATAATAAAATATAAACTGTGTAACTGAAAGTCACTGTACTAACACACACACAGGATTGTAGTTTGAAGATTTGTCTTTAAAACAGGCTGTGTACTTCGTAAAAGTGTTGAGTTCCTTGTGAAGAAGCCGTTTTTTTTTGTTTTTTTTTAAGTTATTAAAATAAATGACCATTGAAACCAAAACAAACAAAGGCTGCTGTTTTGAGACTTAAACATAAATAAATTAGATATTAATTTTATGACTTAACAGATATAACTCAAAAGACAACCGTGATAATTTGTGTGAACGTGCCAGTTGACTCACTGAAAAGTAATTTAGTTACTTTACAAAGTACATTAATTGTAACAGTTAGTTTGCTTTCAAAAAAAGTAAAGTAATTGTAACAATTACTCATATTTTTTCAGAAAAGTAAAGTAATTGTAGCAATTACTAATTACTTTTAAAAGTAACTTTTAACAACCCTACTGGTGGGCCACCTCCATGCCAGATGCAATGTGTAGTTTGCGAACCAGCTGTGTCAGGTTGGCCTTATAAAGCCAACTTCCTAAATTCGCTATTTCCATGTTTTTTTTGTTTTTTTTTTTATGTAAAGGGCATCTGGCGTAAGGAAAACTAGTTTGACATTTTGTCTGGGTTTTTTTTTTTTTGTGACGATTTTCAACCCGCGGAGTCTGAAAATAGCAGAGGTCACGTGTGTCAGGCAAAGAAAACTGCAAACCTTCTTATCTTTGCCTGACAAAAATAGTAAACGGGATTCCATTGTGCTGTCCTATCTTCCATCGGACCCACACTTAGTGAATGCTGAGTTTCGATAGACGGATTGTTTGCTATGGAATGCGTAAAGGCTTTGATTTTTTACATGCGAAATTCGGGTGGGCATTATCTAGTTGTTGTTTTTTTTTTATCTAAATAAAATGTATATTATGGGTTAAAGCAAACACACGTACGCACTGGAACGCGGACACCATATGTGAACACAACAAGTAGGCGTCTCAGATCAGAGCGAGCAGGCGTTCCAGCCTCCGATACTAGCTCTTGTTAATATAGACTGTTCCCGAATGGAGACGCCAACTTACTGAAATGCACATCCATCCATCCACCCACTCACTTCCCCCCCCCTTTTTTTTTCACACACACACACACACACACACACACACACACACACACACACACACACACACACACACACACACACACACACANACACACACACACACACACACACACACACACACACACACCACACACACACACACACACACACACACACACACACACACACACACATCACTATGATAACTGTACAATTCCATGATGGATGAGTCAAGGAGATCTCTGGAGCATCCTAATTGATGATGGTACCAAGGCACTTTTGTTTCAGTCAGGTTTTGATGTATTCATTTGTCGCTCTAGGAAAGGAAGTTAACACCACACCACCACCACCACTACCAACAACAACAACGACAATAACAACAACAACAACAACAGCAACAACAAACACCACACCACCACCCCCACCACCAACAACAACAATAACAATAACAACAACAACAACAACAAGAACAAACACCACACCACCACCACCACCACTACCACCACCAACAACAACAACAATAACAAGAAACACCTCACCACCACTATCAACAACAACAACAGCAATAACAACAATAACAACAACAACAAAAGAAAACAAGTTTTGGCCATATGTTCAAAGATATTAACCAACCAGGATTGATTGATGGTCAAAACTGAATCTCAATAAAACCGTTCCACGCTTCGAGAATATGAGGTTTTCGAATCGACAAGTTCAATCTGATTTATTATACTAAATGTACTGGGGATGAAAGCATCATAATGAGATTGCAGATATTTAAGAGACATGAATATTTCATGTAGATCGTGAAGGGCTGCTCCAGGGCTATCATCATTTCTATGGCACGAGTGTCATTTTTGTAACACGATTCTCCAGGCAACAGACGCGACTCTCATATTATGACAAAATAAATTATAAATTTGTCTTAGATCAAGTTCCTAGTCACCTCCTAGCAGTGCTAAAGTGATTTGAAATTTTACACCTGTTGTTATGTAAAATATCTGTGACGGTTACTATCAAACTCAATCTGAATTCGTACACCACAGCATCTTTAACATACAGGACTGAAGAATGTGACTAAAGAATGTAAACAGTGCGGGGGAACCACTTTATATTATGAGAACCAGATAATTTGTTCAAAGAGACTTTCTGTAAACGCTGATACAATTTCAAGATACTTCATTACAATTTTCAGTCTTCAAACATCGTTTGAAATTGAATCTCTGTTTTCGAATTTTCGAAACTTTAACAATTGTTTGAATTTAATGGTGAACATTTTACATAAAATATCATTTGAAGGCTGCATCGCCCACAATGCCTTCTTCTCTGTTAAAGAAGTTGTGTGATGGAACTTTTTTTTTTCTTTTCGTCTTGTCTTGCAAATCCAAGGGGGAGCCATGGGAAGCATTGATCAGAATTGGTTGTCTTAAGGGCAAGTAGAAATTTCAAAAGAGACACTGTGTGTTTAATAACTTGTTCAAACTGAGAACAAATTTCTTCACACTTATAGGAAGACAGCTCGACAATGTCTGCCTCGACAGTGGAGATTTTTTTTCTTTTTTTTTTTGGAGAAGAGGAGGGGAGGAGTTGGTGTGGGCGTGTTTTGTTTAATGTGGAATAGAAAGAAGGATGAGATCAGGGAGAGAAGAAGGGTGAAACTAGGTGGAAAATGCCACACTGACCCAATCTTGAGGCGTCGACGGGGTAGAAGAAAAACTGCGAAAGGCGGGAGAGAGAGAGAGAGAGAGAGAGAGAGAGAGAGAGAGAGAGAGAGAGAGAGAGACAGACAGACAGACAGACAGACAGACAGGCAGGCAGGCAGACAGACAGACAGATAGGGAGACAGACGGACAGACAGACAGACACAGGCAAAAAAGGACACAGAAAGAAAGAGAGAGATCGAAAGAGAGAGAGAGAGAGAGAGAGAGAGAGAGAGAGAGAGAGAGAACAAAAGGACCAAAGAAAACCCCCAACCAAACAAACAAACAAAATGGGGATGTGGTTAAATAGAGTGCATGACAAAAACGTATGAAGAAAGCAAGGCTAGCCTGCTCTGCATGGAAAAGGTGTGTGGCGGAGTGTGTGTGTGTGGGGGGGGAGTGACGTGGGCGTTATATTTCTCTGTGGCTTCATTAAAATAAGTAAACTACATAGTGATTGGGCGCTGTGGGTTGAAAGGAAAGTATTTTGCTGCTTCATTAACTTCATGTCATACAGATAGGTCTAAAACAGGTAGCTACGTCATTCCAGTCATCTCTTCCAAGCACTAAGTAGTTTCGCTGCCTCTGACGTCAATCATGCATCGTGTCTGTTTTCATAACAGTCATTTCATTTCTATACTATTAATGGAAGTCGAGGCGCTAAGCTGGACCTACACTTCCACTCAGAGGCGGAGTTAGGCATGGGTGAAAATGGGACATGGTCATGGGCCCCTTCAGGTATGAAGATGCCAAGAGCATCTGGCATAAAAATAAGCAATTTTAAATAGTCCTTACAACTGGCCATGGGGAGGGAGGAAGGGGTTGGATTTGAATTTCAAAGGCTTAGATAGGTGCAAATACATTTGTAGACTCAGAATAGGTGAGGTTTAGCCACTCAATTATAAATTTTGTGGTTGTTGCTAGGTGGATGAGGTTATCCTATTTACTGAGTGAAAAGGCCTAAAATATTAGATAGCCTTCTTCAATGCCTAAGTTTTCAAAATCTAACTGGTTTAGGGGCATTTTTCTTTGTGTCAAAATTTTTGGAGAAAAAGCTAAACAACCATGTTTGGAAAGTAGTTTGGCGTTTGGAACTTCTGGATAAATTAATGAGAGGTGTAAAACCTTATTACAGCCACCAGTGGAAAAAAAAACAACATTGGCATTTTTATAGCTTTAGAACGAGGAAATTCACCTTTTCGAATCAGCTAGCCAGGACAAACAAATCCATATTTCATGGCCTCTGAGGCTTGAAAGCGTGGATGACTGAGAAATATGTACAGGAAATTTTAGACAAACGTTGGCGATCGGAAAACAAAATGTTACAAAGCACCAACAAGTGGGCAACGTTGACCTATTTTAGCCATGTGAGAGTCTCGGCTGGCTTAGTTTAGCCACGTGCACTCTTTTTTTTTTTTGCAGCATTCTTGAAAGGCCTGTTAGTTTTTTTTAGAGACAAAGAAAGAATGAGGGAGAAAGAGAGAGAGAGCGAGAGAGAGAGAGAGAGAGAGAGAGAGAGAGAGAGAAAGAGAGAGAGAGAGAGAGAGAGAGAGAGAGAGAGAGAAACATGTAAAGAGAGGAGGAGAGGGGAGAAAGAGAACGATAGATGGTAGGCAAAAGTTGGACAATATTCATTTTTTTTTTCAGTTGTCTTTCCACTTGTTAGTATATCAAAGATCGTCCCATATTTGTCTTTTTTTTATTTGACAACACGAAGCCTAGAGCAAAGTCTTTTTTCGCGGTCCTACATAAGTATGAGTATAAATCAACCAAAAAATGCTTCAGAAAAATGATTGATATTCTACCTCACTCTCTCTCTCTCTTCTAATATTTCTTTCCATCACTATTGTCATTATTGTCAAGGACTGTAATGAAAGGAGACCGGGCGGGGAGGTGGGGGAGGGGGGGNGGGGGGAGGTATCCTTCTAAAATTTCTTTCCTTCAATATTATCGTGGACTGTAATGAAAGGGGGAAAGGGGAGAGGGGGGGAGGGCACCTGTCTTAGGTCTAAGATCTCGCAGTCTTTGAATCCGCCCCTGCACGCATTCCTTTATCTACCTCTCTGAACCATCACTTTCCTCCAAGACCACGTATTAAACACTTCCTAAAAAAATCCCGATCTTTAAAATAAATAGTTGATAGCATCCATCATGTTTGCTTAAACAGGTTACAGATAGCATCACACCAAGAGGCCATGGAAGAATTCTATGTTTCTGAGGTGTTCACACTGTGGTATAAATGGAACTGAAAGCGCTGACAGTTTGGCAAAAGAGGGCAATGCTGAAAAACAAATCTACCAGCCACCGACGTATGCCCAAATAAAAACTCTCACAAAAAAAAAAAAATCAGGTAGCCTCAGACTGGAAAACGGTTACAAACCACCACAAGTATACAAGGGATTCCCTCAACACATCAGATCTGTTTACCGTCTTTCGATTAAGTACTGGACACTGCAGCCTCCACAAGCACAGGTATAAGAAGCCCAGCTCTCTGTCAGTGTCCGCTAGTAGACCAAACACCACAACATGTCTTACAGGACTGCTCTTGCCAGGTATGACTATAGCCTATGACTATGCCAGTTGACTATGACTGTGACTATAGCCTATGACTATGCCAGTTGACTATGACTATAACCTATGACTATGCCAGTTGACTATGACTATGACTATAGCCTATGACTATGCCAGTTGACTATGACTGTGACTATAGCCTATGACTATGCCAGTTGACTATGACTATGTCTATGACTATGCCAGTTGACTATGACTATGTCTATAGCCTATGACTATGCCAGTTGACTATGGCTATGTCTATAGCCTATGACTCTGCTGGTTGACTATGACTATGTCTATAGCCTATGATTATGCTGGTTGACTATGACTATGTCTATAGCCTATGACTATGCCAGTTGACTATGACTATGCCGGTTGACTATGACTATGTCTATAGCCTATGACTATGCCTGTTGACTATGACTATGGACATGGGTTCATTAACAACTTTGTCGCCTCTATGACTTGAGAAAGAAAGGTTTAGTATCGGAGGCAGGTACTCATGCTATGGAGGAACCGCACAGACCTACAGCTGATCACCCAGTTCATGGCCCAAAGCGGTCATTCAGCGAGCATGACAAGAGAACGCTGCAGAAGAAGTAGGGTGTGTTAGTTCGCGAGCAAATTTTGATAATAATGTTATTGGTACAGACAAGGCCACATTAAGCTGGCGCAGAGCCTTTAGCAAATGTTAAAAAGGGACGCTAAATTTATGCACATAAACATTTGAGCATACATTACTGTGGAATTCTGTTAACAAAACCTATTCCTAACACACAAAGAACCTTACACACACAGACGCATACATTCATAGACAGACAGACAGACAGACAGACAGACAGACAGACAGACAGACACACACATACACCCACACACCCACACACACGCACACACACACACACACACACACACACACACACACACACACACACACACACACACTCTCTTCTAGTTACGATCTGGATTTGATAATCTTCTAACATGTCTTCATTTCTTCAGGTAAGCTTATAAACGATTGTAATTGAAGGAATGGACAAAAAAAAATCATCTTTTGATATGCTTTCCGCTGTTTTGATGAGGCAGAAAATAAACTGTCAATAATGGCAAGAAACGTTCGGCTTTTAAACCTCTGAGAAAGCGTTTGAGATTCAACAAATGGATCAAGAATACTTGAACAACGGTTTACTGAAAACATCGTATGTGCGATTTCGCTGGAATCATAGACCAGATTTCTTTTTTTTTTCGCTGAGAAAATGTCATCAAACAAGACATCTTGACTAGAATTCCCTATCTTATCAGACAGCTAACAAACATTTAGTGCAGCCTTGTGCCCCTTCTCTCCCCCCGCTCCCCCCCCCCAACTCAGAAAATGCCGGGCCCATAGCAATTGCTACTTTTGCTCTAGGATAATCNTGCCGGACCCATAGCAATTGCTACTTTTGCCTCTAGGATAATCCGGTTTTGGATACAGAAAGTAATGGATTAAGCACCATAGAGGTTTTCATGAACGACCCATTTTCTGCACAGACAGACCTCATTATATTGCCCAGAAGACATCATGTTTTCCTTTATCATAGTGTAAGGTACAGACAAAGCTTTATGACTGTCCAATTAGGAGTGTGAAACCTTTGAGGAATACATCACCACTGAAACAGAGGAAAAATAATAGTAATATTGCGGGTTGGAAGTAATTTTGAATCCATGTGTCTGCCTGCTCACGCGACAACATATCATCAGGTCAGATCTTTCGAGTACCTCCACAACTCCCTGAGGAGTATGCATTGTCACTGTCCTTAGAGACGCTGATCATTAGCACTGTAACAGTGCCTTTCACTGTTATCGGCCAAGTACTCATTTTAAAGACGCGTAAACTGAGATGTCCCCTATTTTCGCCAATGCCAAGTTGCGTGGCTGCCATAGTTATTTATTTAGGGAGGTTTTGCAGATATTTTGGACCAACAACAACAACAACAACAACAACAACAACAACAACAACAACAACAACAACAACAACTTCTTCTTTGAAAAGCTTCGTGCAACCACCAGTCGTTGTTCTGAATATGCTCAAACAAAATTTGCGATCATCTCCTTGACCAGAGTTCACAGATCAAAGATTGCATTTCTTTGATGTCTGACATCTGAAGGCCTATGTCCCTCATCTCTGTACAGGCATTAGAATCTCATTCGAAGAATGGGTGTTGTTACTAGTATTTTTAAGGCGCCCTGTTTCCTTTTACATTTGACATCGAAGTGTCCAGGCAGAAATAAATTGTGCTCATCATGTGGAAACTACAAGCATTGGGTCTTTCACGTCCCAACCACCTTCCTTCTTTCTCTCTGCACTAAGTTCTACATTCAGACAAAACATAAGAACACTCACTGTCCCGACATGAGTTCATTAACACTTTTGTCGCCTCAATGACGTGATAAAGAAAGGTTAAGTATCGGGGGCTGGTATTCATGCTAACCCCTCACCTGAGACTCTTTTAATCGGATAGAGCGGTAACAGAAGATCTCCTGAAGAGGATATCTTCGCCTGGCAATTGTTTCTACCCTTTGACTTCCTAACACTCTAAAGAGGTTGAGTTGCATTAAATGTCAGTTGATAACGTTCTGCCGCGAAAGAGATTCGAATCAGTAACCTAGTTTTTTTGTTGTTTTGTTTTTTGAGTTCCTTGCAGCATATTATTCCTTCCCCGTCGGTCCATCGAATTCATTCCCACAATCAGACAACAGCGTAGGACGATTCATCTCCCACACATATTGTGTCTTCAAAATTTTGTCTCCTCTTCGACGATTTCTCTCCTTGGCCACTAATGAAGTCCCCAAGTGGTGCAGTATGTCAGTGAATAATACCTAATTGTCTTGAAGGATTCTTATTTGTAAGGCATAAATATTAATATCAAGACGCTAGAGACACGGGCAATGAGGAACAATCAGAATTAAACGCACGATATTGAAGACTCTTAATGATGCTTCACTGGCTGATGCAAGAGTATTTTTTCCTTCTGGGAGTATCTCTGGCCACGAAAGAAGTTATTATCATTCTGGAGAGCGCGCTAGTCAGTTTCCAGCCAAGCCCAGAAATGCATTTTTGTGTGTGTGTGTGCTGTCATTGAGTGTTCAATTCATTATAACCTCCACAGAAAGAACTGATTTCTAAAAGAAAGTGTTAAGACATGTTGGATGTACACCCACATCAGAACACGTCGGATTTATATCTGAAAATCTGGGTGAGACAGCAGAGAAGAGATCAACGTGGATATGGATCAAATGCAGCTCACAGCGGAAAGCTACACAGAAAATAGAAATATTTTAGAACTGCATTTTTAATATGGCTCCACGGTAGTAGAGAGGAAATATAGCATAGAATTAAGAAACTGGAGACTGTGGGTTCAAATCCCTCCTGAGACCGAGGGGGAAAAAAGATATTAGAAGGACATTTGAGTGTCATGATCCAAGAGTAGCCCAGCCCCTTTAGGGTGTCAGGAAGTCAGAAAGCCAAAACACTTTCTAGACGAGAGTATCTTTCTCTGAAGATCTTCTGTTGCCTCGCTCTCCAAATAAGAGAGTTTCCTATCTCACCAACGAAAAGACTGCATGTCTTTGGTCTCTGCAGGCGTCGCGAAAGTGCAAGCCGCGCCTCTCCCCTAGCAAAGGAAGTATCAATCTTTAGGCAGGCCAAGATGGCAGCGACTAATGCGGAAGAGACAGAAAATAATCACCTGACTTGCCAATGATGTTTGGTTCACTCCTATCTTTGCCTCATTTATTAAACATGCATATCACTGTTGATTGTTGCCACATACTCCTCCGACACAAAGCTGTTGATTAGACATTCCACTCACAAATCTGAAACCGTAGATGGTTACCGAGTCTTTTCTTCCGCGTTTGACAATACATACAAACCACTAGTAGGTGTGCACCCTTCCTTACTGTGACTAGCGCGTACCAACCAAGCTTTACAAGTTTAACAAGTTTATTTGAAATAAGCCCAGACCACAGACGTGGTACATGGGCAAAATACATTATGCAACTGGACAGCACATGGACATTTAAGCACTACAGCTACTAACATCACACATGTTTACAATACATTGTTACATTCACGTGCATTCACAACGTTCTCGTACATTTTACATTTAACAATAATCTGTACCACTCACTTTAACTAATAATCATTCAATCCTTACACTCATTCTTTTTTTTACTTCTAATTACCTAATATTAATAGCTATTTACATCTTACAGAAGTGTTTGTAATTTTGAATTTTGGTGAAGGCTTGTTCAGACTCTTTGTACACTATTCTAAATTCAATGAATTTAGCCAATCTAACTAAAACATTCGTTTTCTTACTCTCAAACAGCTCCTTTGCCTTAAACATGTTAGGTCGCACATAAAAATCTTCTGTCCAGAAATCTGTGCCTTTCAGTTCTTAACTGTTCACGTTCAAGCAAGACATGGAATTCATCTCCTAGACAATTGCAATAATAACATTTTCTGTTCTTTAGCTCTTTTCCGTCCCATCTCCCTGTTTCTTTGGGTAGTTTATGATTGCATGTCCTAAATCGGACATAAAAAAAAAAAAAAACCGTACCTCTAAAACTCTAATTTGCTATGGACTGCCCACATAATATAAAGACTCCCTCTTCTGCAATACCGCGGAGATCAGTAAAAAACGCAGCTAAGGTGACGTCAAGGCTATAATCTTTCAACTTATGACGTCGTGAGTAAATCACCAGTCATCGCACGAGATCATGACTACAATTAGTCATCACGAAATTCTTTCACTGACTTTTTAATCAAACCGATAAAATGTCACTGTATTGTCCTGACACTCATCACACATCAAATGCCTTGAGCCATCACGCTTTGTATCACTTTTTCTCGCATAGATTTATTCGCCATACTCAGCACTGATAGTTGATCTACCCAGTGACGGCATAACTAATAGCTTCGTATGTAGAATTACAGATCTAAATCATTAGTTCATCTGAACCATTAGATCTAGATCTTCATTAATTACTG
>JAWQUT010000263.1:712776-720765 GCA_033807755.1 Ellobium chinense
ACAGCTTACCTGATTGGATGAAATGTGATTAGTAGTTTGGAAGCGCTGTTGTGATTTCATTAAGCCAATGTACCGTGCTCCGCGTAAATCAGTGGGTCGTTTGGCTTTTCAAGGGTCATAAAGGCAATCACTTCCGTTACGATTCATTAGCTACAGTTAAGGCCAATATTGCTCGTACCCCGACTAGAGTGACCATTGATTTGACGAAGAACTGGACAATTACGGAGGGCATTCTGGGAAGATTATTCTTACGCAACTCACACAAGCTTTATACACTCTTCTTGGTCAGGCAGCTATGAAGAGTGTTTTGGTTTTTTTTGGAGGAGGGGTCCTCGTTATTGTTGTTGTTGTTGCTGTTGTTGTTGTTGCTGTTGTTGTTGTTGCTGTCGTTGTTGTTGCTGCTGTTCTTGTTGTTGCTGTCGTTGTTGTTGCTGTTCTTGTTGTTGCTGTCGTTGTTGTTGTTGTTCTTGTTGTTGCTGTCGTTGTTGTTGCTGTTCTTGTTGTTGTCGTCGTCGTTATTGTTGTTGTTGTTGTTGTGGTGGTGGTGGAGATGGTGGTTGTGGCTATTTTAACTAGTTATTAACTTTTTGAACGTTGAACCTTTTTCTACATATCCATTCTGCCACCCTACTTTCCCCCACCCACCCTTTTCACAAACAAACCATGACACTTTTTTTTTTGTTATCTGTAAATTTCCTGGTCCATCGCACTTGAAAAGTGCTTCATCTAAAGTAGATCTATATCACCAAAGTAGCTCAACGATTTTTTTTTCCTTTTGCTACATGCTTATTCAAACTCTTCATGTCTCCTATCAAACGATTTTCCATCCACCTGTGTATCCCTACATCTCCTCCACTCCCCTCGCCGTGGTTGAAAAGACAGAACATTTTAGGAGAGTGGCCGTGGGCAGGAGATTCACCGGGAAAAAAGAAAATGGAAAATAATAGCTGCGGTCAGAATCGTGTTGAATATTCATACTTTCCATATGCATTTCCGAAGATATCAAACCTCAAGCTCCGAGGTTTCGACACTTTTTGATGTAAACAGAGACAGGTTATTTGCCCCATGTTGCTAAAAGTTTGTAAGATGAGTATCAAAAGTATAGAATTAATAGAAAGAGATAGAAATGAGTACCCTCTACGCAGTTACAAAATTGAAAGACTATTGATACATTCGATACCTTGAATGGTAAGACAACGTATCGTGGTAAATAAACATTCACTTTGAGGAAAAAAAACCAACTATTTTACAGGCACATCATTGGCGGCCAGACGTGAAAAGAGCCTCCATCTTGAAACTTAGAACAAACCGGAGGCCGTCAGATGCTGAGAGCATGGGGTCCTCTGCAAATCCCCACATTCTCGTATCACCCTAACCTGCATGCGCCTCTCTATTCACACACTCAGTACCTATCAGATGGAAGTCCTAACGTTCAAATTCTAGTTTATAGTCCAGTGGCAGGGCCCCATACTGTTAGAGAACCTTGCAATGTCTGTTAACAGTCGTTTCTTTGCATTGTTCACTAGTTCGTTGGGTCTAGATCTATATGAAATTTATTTCGAATGGCCACTAGCCGTTGGCTTGCCGTTTGCAGAATTCAAGATGGCCGCAACGATGGCTGCCACTTAGAACCAAAATCTATGATGCATCATAACTTCAGTAATAACTAATAAGTACAGTAGAATGGTAGTTTAGGTATCCAGTTGTATGTTTTCAGGGGTGAGAAATCTGATGTTAAAGCCATTTTACTTTTTGAGGACCAAACTGATGACGCATTGTCAACAATTATCAGACAAACCCCAAAATTACCATGGAAAACTACTCAGTAACGTTAGATGGTAGACCTATTATTTTTTTCACGAGCATGTTCTCTGCTGGCCGGGCTAAGCAAAGGCGAAGTAGAGCCTTGTCGAATGGATTAGTCCGTAGTGGAGGGTGTGTTTGCAATCCTGAAAATTATAACCAATGTTGCTGTTACGGATTTTATTTTATTTTTTTTTTTTTCATTTAGTGTCGTCATATATAGTTTTGTTCATGGCAATATTGTTTTTGATGACCTATTTCCTGTCATGTGTGTAACCTGTTTTCAAATAAATAAACTGAATAATTTGAATTGAAATTTCAGACAGAAACTTAGCTCAACCCTGCTTTGCTCTACTGTATATTTTTTTCTAATTATACTGGGGCACATAATGGTTTTGTTTTTTTTTTGTAATGGAATGAGGCTTCGGAGTTGAGGAACATTTAAGGTTCAGCTGGAAAGCTGCTGTTCTCTTGTAGCCCAAAGAGTTTTAAAAAATGAGATATAAAATACGATTTCAGAAGATTCTTTACTGGCTAGCCACTGACTGACTAACGGCTTCATTATAATGGTACTGAACTTTATGTCATTAAATTCATGCCTACGGCTCCAAATTGTAATGTCTGAATCTATCAGTAGAGAGCTTGCGCATTACAGATGGAATCTCTAATTATCATAAGGATTACATTAGTGCATCGGTGCTGAATGCATCCTTAGTAACGTTCATCATGCTAAGTTTCTTGAGAACTTGGGCATTAACAATGGGATTTCATACCATCATAAAAAACACAATAACTCTGCATGTTGAACACTGCTAAACATGCAGTTAGTACCGATGCACTATTGTGATTCTTAAGATGGTAAAAAATCCCATCGTTAATATCCAAGCTCTCAAATGTAATTTCTATGATAGCAAGAGATCCCATCGTTAATGCGCAAATTCTGAAATATTTGAGAAAAATGTTGTAGCCATTTAATAGGGTTTGTAGGGCTTCATAACCAGGCTTAGCTGTATTGAACCAAGATATCGGTATCTGAAGTACATTGAAAGATGCAGCATAAACTGAAGGGACCCAACGTCAGAAACTATTACAGACTTTCATCTTCTCTTCTAACTGGTATTATTACGAGTGCTAGTGCTTGAACAATATCAGTACAAAACCTTTTACTTTGAAAATTTAGCATCATTATCATCATCATTATCATCATTATCACCATCATCATCATCACCATCATCATCGTCATCATCATCATCATCACTCTCAGGAATATAGAAACTCACAAAAACTGCGACATGAACTACCCAAGCTCTATCTCATTGCTCCGTCAGATAAAAACCAAGTCGCTCATCATCATCATCGTCATCATTATCATCATCATTGTAAAATAAACAAACAAAATTAACACGACTTCAATCCGATCAACTTTAATGACAACATTATAAGTGCTAAATGATAAAACAGTCTGAAGGTTTCGGCAAAAGCCTAGACGTCTAGACAAAAATGAATGAATGAATTATTACATTATCATCATCATCATCATCATAATAATCATCATTATTTATAAAGGATTAATCCCCACTTCGATATAAAGAAAGAAAGAAAGAAAGAAAACTTTAAGAATTTAACAAATTTAATAAATAAATTTTCGGACTGCCGTCCTTCGTCAGATGCAGAAAACAAATGATTTAATAGAGAAATGGTAAAAGTAATAGAATTTTTTTAATGTGAGCAATAGTCATGAAAAATAAAAAAAACAAACTTGAGCAGACACAAATATCCAACAAGGGACGGGACGAAGGGGAACACAGATAATTAAATCATCATTATCATCATCATCATCGTCATCATTATCATCATTTTCAAACAGATAGATATTTTCAAAAACTGTCACATGAACAAAATTAATAAAATATTCCAAATTTTCGAACTTGTATCCTTCGTCAGGGAACCAAGAGGTCATCATCATCATCATCATCATCATCATCATCATCATCATCATCATCATTATCATTGTTAGCAGAAAATATAGACAACAGTCTACACAACTGTCTGAAAGCATTTCTAAATAAAATAAAAAATTGGTTCCATAAAAACATCATCATAATTATTATCATCGTCTTATGGTACAAAGCAGAAAACAAGGCTTCTAGAATTTTATCACTGACGATTTTAACATGAATAGACGATAGATAATAATAAAAAAATAATATATAATATAATATTTCGGCTACAGTCTTCTTCAGTCATACGTTAGAAAAATCGTCATCACTTATCATCATCATCATCATCATCTTCACCATCATCATCATCTTCATCACCATCATTATCATCATCATCATCATTATCATCATCATTTATAGAGACAGACTGTAACATAAAGTAATAAAAACTTCTAAATTTTCGGACAAATGTCCTTCTGCAGGAGACAACTAAGAAGTGATGAACACAGAATCATCATCATCATCATCATCATCCTTATCATCATCACCACCCACGGCCACGTTAGTTTCTATTCAAATCTGTATTCACAAACACAAACACCTCAAAAACTGTAAGTGTCTGCTCACTGAATCCTAATCTTCCACGGGTCTCCCAGAATCTGTATTTCGAAGATGAAGTCAGGATAAATGCTTTGCTTGCAGACGAGGGTATTTTGTTTCCAGAACAGCAAAGATAACATATTATATATATATATATATTTTTTTTTTTTTTTTTTTTTNGTGTGTGTATGTGCACATATGAATACATGCAGGTGCACAGACACAAAAGGTGCCCAAACACAAATGATGTGCAGACACAAGAATTGCGCAAACACAGGACTGCTGACTGTACAGTGAACTAGTCTATTCCCTTAAAATTTGAGTTCGTGAACAGTCTTTTTTTTTCAGACTCTTAAAGCGAACCGTCGTTGCATGTAAACACAGTGAAGCACTAGCGTCCAGTCTGCAAAGGTGAGAGAGGACACTTTCAGAAAACAATAAGACGGATTTTTTTTTGTACAATAAACATGGTTCTGTAGACTCTAAATAGCCATATATGTAAACATTTTGATACATATTGTTGATATTTTTACTGTTTCTGTCAGTCCTTGGTCGAAAAACTACGTCAATATTTAGTAATCACTCAAAATATGAACAAAACATGATTACTTTTTTTTTCCTTTTTGAAACAAAAGCAAAAAAAAAAAAAAATCAACACGGTGAAAGATAATACGTTTCCAAATCGACGCAATTATTATATCGGCAAGCATACGTCAACATGGCCTACACAAGCTTACACGCCCACCACATAATTATATAACATGTGGTTGATGACGTTAAAAGTTTTCTGAATACAATTTCCCATCATTCACCTTAGGCATAATTCAGTTATGTCATATTTTTTTTACCACTGTTATGCTGGTACAGACATAAAGAAGGCTGGCTATATCTGATTACGTTTGGCGCTAACCATCTAAAGATATTTCGTTTGCGGGAGTGAAATATAGTATCTGTCTGGCTTCAATGCAATCTGAGGCCACAGAACAGACATAATCTTTTCAATGAGTTACCTCCCCCTTCAACTTCTGGTTAGTGCTTTAATGCAGACCTTCCACATGCGTCATCTTTGACAGGAAACAAGGCTGGAGTCTTGGACGGTTTGGCTCGCTCGAGACTTGTGTCTCAGCTGCGGCCCTCGGCTGATCCATTAACTTGATTAGAATCTAAGACAGCCCTGTGGAAGGGGGGGGGGGGAACCNGGGGGGGAACCCTGAAGAGACCATCTGGGTAGGTCAGTGGGTCAAAGGGTGTGAGACCTTGACCTTGGTTGGAACGGACGCACTGTATAATAATACAAACTAACGTTGAATATACTGCGAAGAGAAATGTTTTTTTTACAAATATTGATGTCACGAATTGTTAAAATCAACACTTTCAACTTTGGTGCGTAGCTGATTTGTAAACACCATCCCCCCTCCCCCTCCCTTTCTTTTATTTTTGACATTGTTATATATTCCATTTCTAATATTATGCATTTTATTGTATGATGTGTACTGTTTTATGAGTCTGTATTATGAATGAAATATGTAACATTGTATGACATTCTAAGCGAATTTCCCTACGAGGTAAATAATAGTCGTATCTTCTTTCTTTCTTTCTTTCTTTCTTTCTTTCTTTCTTTCTTTCTTTCTTTCTTTATTTCTTTCTCTCTTTATTTCTTTCTTTCGTTAGTTCATTTTTCAAACCAAAACCATCTACTTTTCTCACATGACTTCTCCACGGCATTATCTATGATCAGTGCGGATCTATCATAATATAATCACTGAAAAGGCAACACATTTGCAATATCACAAAAAAAAAGACACTGTTAATGTTATGAAGAACATACTGATAAATAGGCTGTACTCGCTTTAACACTTTGCTTACCGACCTAAAACCGTCTGATATATTTTTTTTCTGTTTTTTTCTTCAGGTCGATAAAAGCAGCAAAAATAGTCTTATTCTTTTGTTCATTTCTGATAATTCTAAAAGTGAATTTATCGTGATGGTGCCATCAATAGTTGAATGCTCTTCGTTTAATCTTAAGTGTTTTTCTCCAATGACATTGTGTTTGTCTAGATACAATCAGAGTTAAGTGTTAAGTACACCAAGACACTATACAGTTTCCTGAAATAGCTAAGAACCGTGCCGAATCTATAATGTCCCACATTGTCTTTGTCTTTCTTTTACTCATAGAGATTTTCCCCACTTGTTCACTATAGTCAGAGCGCGGATAAACTGCCATAGGTAAATACCCACTAACTTATGGTTCAAAGGTATCCTTGTGTAGCCAGATCACGATGTTCATGTATTCTCTTGCCATTTCAAGAACTCTAGGAACCGGGCCGATCTAAAGTTTATGGATGCACTTGTCTATTATTTCTTACTCAAAAATCGACGATGTCGTCGCGCAAAGCTCTGTCATACATACTAAATAGTGCTTCGTATAAAGGTTTGAAAACGAAGTGCACAGTAAAGAATAATGTGCGGAAAGCTCTTTGATTTCCACAAAAATGCTTCATTGATTTTTTTTTTTTTTGTTTTGGTTGGAATATAATGCCCTGTCGAGTTGGACCTGATGAAACTAAAATTTCTCTGTGCCACAATTTCCATTCTCAATAAAGCTTCCTTATATAAAAGGTATACATTTACGTGGCGTAGGTAAATTTAAGTCAGATTATGACATTTTACAGTGAACAAAAACATGTTAAAAAAAGAAAGTCAGTGCTTGGAAAACTGAAACATGGGCGTATTTGCAAGTCTTCAAGCAGCCCATAGACCCACACAAGACCAGCGTGAGGGTAAAAAGCAGCTAAATATTAACTCTGAGCACCCACGTTTACCCTTTTCACAATAATAATAATAATAATAATTATAATAATAATAATAATAATGATAATAATAATAATAATAATGATAATGCAATTTATAAGTCTCGTATCCAGGCTAATGCCTGTTCACGCCACTTCACACCATTATTATCCCGGCAGGTCTGATCACTCTAGGACTTTCTCAACTTCCTGGGGAGCATACAGTGACGAGGAATGATATAAAGAAGTGACGTTGCCACCCACTTTTGGCGTCACACAATAGCATTTAACCCCTTCACTGTCTTCTTCCTGTGACATCATGGCTTTATAAAGAATAAAATGGAGGAAACTCCATTATTGCCATACTCTACAAGTATACTGAGACAGAATTATCTCTTCCTTACAAGAAACTGATTACATTTGTGAAGTTTTGGAATTCTTTTATGTTTTATATTTTGATTTAAAGATAATAATTTGTGATCACAGGCAGTGAAAGGGTTAAAACCAATTTTTGAGGGTAATTAAAGTGTCAGTTATGATTGTGAACATCATAAATAAATAATAATGATAGTGAAAACAGAGACATCATTCTGCTGCTGTATGACAAAAAGGCACTTATTCACTATGATTTATAGTTCATTTTTATGTGCCTTTTTGTCATAAGATGGCAGCATTGACAAGATTAGACAGTGTTAGGTGTCCATGTAAGTGTGAGGTTATTGTGTGGGGGCGAATCTATTTCTGTTCAAAACCACTCTTTTGGTGACGCCTTTGAGTACTCTCTATCAGGTGTCTTGCGTCTCAATTGACAGATCTAATGCTGACCGTAACTACCAGACCCCCCTTCTCGCTTCCCC
>JAWQUT010000263.1:720773-749779 GCA_033807755.1 Ellobium chinense
CCCAAAAGAAAATAAAAATCATCCATGACGTTACCTGTAGTTAACGCTAACGTTTTCAGTTACTTTCGGTTTTTATTTTAATATTATTATTCCTTCACCTCAACTTCTGTGTTGTAAAATTCCATTACGACAGTCTTCCACATTAACATAGTCATATCATGTACCATCCATATTTCTTATACATTCATTGTTTCCTTTGTAGGTTTACTTGCTTGTGTGTTTGCTGCCGAAAGGTACGGAATGTTTTTAAAAATGCACTTTACTGTTCGCTTGCTTTTTAAATTCGTGTTTGTATATTTATGATAATAGAGAGCTGCAGTTATTGTCTTAATGTCTTGTTAAAACTGCTACGCTGAAATTGTCCCTGCGTTTGCCGGTGACATGTACAAAATGTTTTTATTGATGCACTTTACTGTTGGCTTGCATTTTACTGTCGTGTTTGTACAAGCGAGCTACATTTGTTGTCTTAATATCTTTTTAGAACTGCCAAAGTGAAATTATCTCCGTGTTTGCTGCTGGTGGGTACAGGATGATTGTACTGACTGACATGTGAAAGAAATAAAATGAAAAAAAGCAGGCGGTACACAATGGGTTGTTTTTATTCTGGTATTAATTTCCTATTGACCACAGCAAAAGAGTTCTAATATTCCCTGATTGAACCAATCCATCAGATCTAACAAGCTTGGCCTAGAACAAAATTTATACAGAAGAGTATGAGTAAAAATGAAATTATATTATGAAAATTGTGCAGATCCAGTGTCGAGGATACATACCATTTTATTCTGTATGCCCCTTTTTAAATGATGAACGAGTTCAACTGGTTACTTTCTTACATGGAGAACTTTTAACAAATTCCCAAGTATTTGAAACGTTTATGCCAATCTCCCCATTTTCCAAATTACTGATTTTTATCAGGAAACAAGAGATGTAATTTTTATGAGCACTTTGATGAGGCATTTTCTTTTTATCCAAGTGAAGCCTGGGCTACGAGAAAGCAATTTTTACAGTATTTGATTCCAACACATATGACTGATGATTTTACTCCTAATATTATTATTTTACCATGATAATATAATTGTAAATAGACGCAGACAGGGCACCCCTCCCTTTATGCCCCCGATTTTAAGTGGCTGCCTGTAAATAAATAAATAAATAAATAAATAAATAAATAAATAAAAGAGATTCCTTCGTAAATGCGCAGTCTGTCAAGTAATTATGAGATTGTATAAAACAACAACAACAACAACAACAACAACAACAACAACAACAACAACAACAAAACAAATTAAGCAAGCGTTTTGTGAGAAAAACGTTCAATTATAGGTGTAGATTGTAAAACATTATCTTTAAACTTGAACACGCACATCAAAATAATTTTCTGTTTTCCAGCACCTTTTCTCTCTGAAACTTATCTATGGTGCATACCGAGAGAATCTGGCGAAGAAAGAGTATGTTCTGTTACCGCGTGCGAGTGTAATATGATGCAATATGGAGAGCTAGAGTGACCGGGATTTGGCTTTGCGTCTAGAGTTATTCCCCTTCCCCGAACAGCAACGGCTTGTCGCAAAAAATATGATGAATTCACTTAAGTCCCAGCATTCTACCTGACATTGTATTATTCAGCTTTCAATTAAGGTTCTGGTCATTCAAATTTTAAAATAAAGTTGACCATGTAATTCAAGTAAAGTATCTTGAATTTCTCTTGCTTAAGCATGTTTTTGTGTGACAAATATGCTGCTTACTGTGGAATTAAAGAATTCATACCAACGCGTTATCACCCGTCCGCAGAGCATTGGCTAGACAGCGTGGGTGTGAGAATTCAGACTTTGCATGATGTAACCCCGTGGGTTGTCTGTGGTGGACAGGGGCGATATGTCAGGATGACAGACATTTGAAAGATTGTTTTATTAGAATAATAAATATCGTATGATTTAACTTGGTCTGTAGGATGATTCAGCTATCAACCAAAGTCTATGTCTTCTGGACACGTACGTCTGCAATTTATTTTCAGTTGTTTGTAAAATAACCCTGCTTGATTTATAATTTAAGATGTTTCAATTCGGGACACAGTCAAGTAATTATATTTTCTGGTGGCATATTTGAATTGTAAATTCTATTGTTTCATTTGTAGCTTCATGAAAACCATCAAAATTGCCTCTGCACTGGCATGAGGAAGTTCACATTTTCAGAGGCGTTCGCTTTCATAAATAGGACCATTGTCCTTATCACAGCATTTGAAATGAGCATGCAGTAGAATGAATTGGTAGAATGAATAATAAACTCCATGTCTATGTTCAAGAAACTACAGTAGTGTGGTTTTAGATACAGCTTCCCGTTATAACGCCAATAAATGTTGAAAGAAATGTATAGTCTATTCTGAATGACAACAGCGAGGAGTTGAAAGAAATGTTATTGTCATAGGGGACTTCAGAAGAGGCAGTCGGTACATTAAGCTCACAGAGATAAGAAGTTTACAATATGACTCGCCAGCTCAAATCTCTGGGCACCAAATCGTAATTTCCATCTTTAAGCTGCGTATAATGGGATACAAACAACTTCTTGTGTGTGCAAGTGCTTGGGCCAAAAACACAATAAATCCTTTGAGAACTTGCGCATAAACGATGGGATGTCTCACCATCGTAAGAATTACAGTAAATCTGCATGTTGAATGGTACTAAGAATGCATTCAGTACCGAAGCACTACTGTAATTTTTACGATGGTAAGAGTATTCCCATCGTTAATGCGCAAGATCTCAAATAAATTCTTTACTATGGCAGACCTTAATGTTGTTACGTGCACGAAAGCATCGTGTGAGTGGCTTTTGTGTGCAGCGCGTAGTCCGAAAAATTGGAAATGGAAATGCGTTTAACGAACGTTAAAAGTGCAGCAGTATTTTCCCTCCCATAACTACGCGCCAGCCACGATAGATAGGCCAGGCCAGAACTCATTCGTCAACTTGGTTGCCGAAATTTGAGACCAATCTAGCGATGAAATCTTCGACTATGAATGATCGTCAGTCCAAACAGGGACGGTTATTTGCAACAACAACAACAACAACAACAACAACAACAACAACAACAACAACAAAACCAACAACAGCAGCAGCAGCAGCAGCAACAACAAGAACAATAACAACAATAATAACAATAATAATAACAACAACAACAACAACAGCAGTAATAATAATAATAATAATAATGCGTCATTAAAGTTTTGTAGCTAGGCAACCGCCTGTTCACGCGACTTCACCATTATGTTGCCAGCAGGCCTGATCACTCTAGGATTTTCTGTCTCCTTAGAGCATACAGTGCCGCTACCATCTACAGGCACTGATCACTAGCATTCTGACAATATCTTCCACTGCCACAGGCACTTACAACATGACCGTGGTTGGGAATCGAACCACGACTTTTTGATTTTGAGTCCAACATCCTAACCATTCGGCCACGCTGCTCCCAGTAAGAGGAACGGAAAATATTAAGTGCAAGGTATTTCAAATTCTTTAACCATCAACCTGCAGTTAACGGGGACATACTTCAAATTCAGAACTGTCACCAGGCCATAGGCTATTGGTCACCTCTCACTATTTCACAGTACAACACTCAGTACACTGTAAAGACGCATGTTCCTCAAGCACTTTATTTTCACTCATCTGCCAGTTACTCATCCGACACGAGACTTCGGAGAACTGACACACAGATCATGCATTAACTAGTCTAGTTCAAGGACTTTAGGCGGTTTACGCTGTAGTTTCCTTTGGAAAGACTTCATTCCCATATCCCTACTCGACGTAGATGTGAATCAGTACCTGGTCCCCGAGCTATGGGAAAACAGGGTGTTGCATTGCGGCAATTTACAATGGCATTGTTATAGATGTGAATTGTGGTGTGCTGCAGTATCACATACATTTTTTTTATATCATGAGACATTCATTTTAATTAGATTACTCTGTTATACTTCGGTGAACATAAGACAGCATTCTCTACGAATATTATTTTATATTTTTTATAAGCATTTTTGAAGGCTATGTTGTTAATTCATTATTGATGAAATGTATTACATTATATGACATTGCCAAACGTGTTCCTTGAACAGATAAATACAGGTGAATTTTACCGCTATTTTATCTTTAAAATGTACATCTAGTTGATTATATGGATTATGTGCCGTCAGTGGGCAAGCTCCGCTACAGATAGCCGTGGACACTGCCTCAACTCACATGGATTGTCTTTCATATTTCAAATACTAAACGTTGGTTGTTTTTTTAATCATTTTTTTTCTGTAAGGTTTGGAAGGACAGTAAACTATAAGCGGTCTGAAAAGTTTCTATGTCGTATAAAAATTTATGTTTTATTCGTGAATTTCGAAACTTGACAGCGATCCGATGTGAAGCATGCGATTAGAATCAAAATAGTGAAGTGTCCCAGTATAAGTTTTAAACACTGAGAGGGCCTTTAATTTATTACTCATCTTTGACTGCCTTTTTTTCACCATTCCTGAGACCATATTATTCCGTTGCGGCGTCAAAAAGACTCCTTTGAATAAACTAGCTCATTAAGAAGCATCATCCCAGCTGGGGCCGCTTAGCTGGTGAAAGATTTAACGATACAGGAAGTGAAAAAGAAACCATCCATTCTGTAGCCTCTTATTATCGCGAAGAATAAGTGTTTTCTCCGCAATATCACCGCTATCCTTAACCTGACTACTTGCAGATAAACAAAATGTTGGATAACTATACAAGAAACTAAGGGCCATTTATACAGTACGGTACCTCTTGGAAGCGTCGTTGATGTCTTGATTGTTCCGTAGATACTGCTACCATATTAAACATTATGTATGTAGCTCCAAATGGCATTCAATAAAGGAAACTGTCACCACGGGAAAGCTTTTGCAAAGAAAGTCGTCAAGGGTGTAGGCGAGCCATACTGCTTCTGTCGCATAAAAAAATAAAGCAAAAAAAAAAAACAAAACCATCAATGCATTTGGTAGAAAGAGAAAGAGAGGGAGACAATGTGTGTGTGTGTGTGTGTGTGTGTGTGTGTGTGTGTGTGTGTGTGTGTGTGAGAGAGAGAGAGAGAGAGCGAGAGAGAGAGAGAGAGAAAGAGAGAGATTAAGAGAGAGAGAATTATCTGATGTCTCATTACTTCTTTATTTTCTTTTTACATTAGTTTGCCTCACATTATCACTAATTGATTGCTCATGGCAAGACTGTTGTAGCATAATTATTTAAGAAAGCCTCCCTGATTTCGTAACAGTGTAGCTACTGGATTTTTTTAAAGAAAAAAACAACAAACATAGATTCTTGAGTGCCTCAAAACAAGTGGCCCAAATCCAGAGTGAATTGGATACCTGAAATGCAGACCGGTCAAACCCATAAAATATTTTAAAAAATTTTTTTTTTGTTGCATGCAGGCTATTGGGGACATCCTCCATCAATGTTTTCTCAATGGAAGTTCTATGACGAATAATTTTCATGAATTAAGGGCATGAATTAACCACGGGATTTTTTTTTCACCGGCAGAATGACCTAATAGACAACACGTTGTTTAAACATTTTAAGATGGACTTGCAGACTCTTGGTTAGAACGTTTTACAGTGCTGGATAGGATATGACAAGCATTGGTTCATTTACTGACAAGACTGAGAGATTTAAATGACATTATCAACTTCATTAAATTAAAATGAAAATCTCACCTGTAAATGGAGCAAGTCCATAAGCCTAATGTTGTTTCCTCCACACTCTCGGTTTCTGAAGTTGTCGATATGTTGCATGTCTTGCCCAAACAGTTCTTATGAAAACATCTGGGCAACCTGTAATAAAGGTGTGGGTGTGACAGTGCAAAAAAAAAAGGGCAAAAGGCATGCTAAACATTCATATAAACCCATTACCAGCACTGAGAATATTATTAACAGTCCAATTCAGACAGTTTCCAGTGTTACAGTGTGGCTAATTTACTCATCTGATGATCTATATTCCCTAAGTGAAGGTAAAATTATAAGCCCGTGTTTTCTATCTTCCAACATCTGGCAGTGATCATGACCCTCCTATCATTTGAAAATAATAGTGAAAAGTGTTGGAAGAAGAAACCCGCAAATGAACAGTTAAACTGTGCATCAAGGTGATGTGGAGCGACACGCACACAAGAAAGTTCTAAAGCATGGTTGCTGATTAATCAAACTGGACTTTGATTAATCAGAATGCACTCTTATGGGTTTTATTACTTGGACCATGTTACATCAATAGACTGCTTCTGCATGTATGGGTGTGTGTTTGTATGTCTGTATAGAGTGAGGGGGGGGGGGGGGGGGGGGGGGAAGAGGGGNGGGGGGGGGGGAGAGGTGGAGGAGAACAGGGGTCAAGGGAAATGGGGTGAAAAGGAAGTCAGAAAGTTTATGAGGTACTGGGCTGCAATAAGTGTGTATATGTGGTTGGGGTTGGCGGGGGGTTTGGAGGGGGGGGGAGGAGCACAAGAACTTCACAACACAACTCACTGATTGTGCTGTTTTTAGGTTAGTTGCTCAAGATATACAGTATATATTCTTCTATGGATAAAGAGGAGATGGTCACCTTCAAAATTCTAAATCACAGTCATTTCTCAATCTACATGCTTTATATTTTTCAGTAATACTTCTTGAATAACAGATATTTGGTGAGATAAGGACAGATTTTAAATATCATGCCTTTGAGAGATTTCTATTTAATTTTTAATGTGAAAAATTAATTGTATTTTTGCTTATTCAGTCCTTACTGTAAAGTTTGCCCACTCAAAAATAATGTCATCTCTAGAAATGCACATCTGGCATTACTTCATGCTTCAGTAGATCTATATTATATAAAAGATTGTACGTGCCAAGTGTGGATTTCACATGAAAAAATTAGGACTGGAAGATTTGTATCTGCGTTTCTCAAGATACCTTCAACTCAGTATATTTTTTTTTGTGTGTATAATATTCATTGTACAACTGTAACAGGTTTCTTCAGTTTAGAAATTTGACTAGCAGTTAAAGTACTGTATTATTATTCTTATGATTGATTGAAATCGGATAGCTTTAATGATTGTTTAAATACACATTTTTTTATGACTGTGACTGTGTTCTGCTTTTTTGGGTAATCATACTGACCATGAGATTCCTAGCAGAGGCTATTTACGGTACAAATGATTTACTGTAAGTATAATTAATGTTCTGCAAGTTTGTTCATTTTAAAGGTATGCATGGAAACTAAATGTATCAACATGAGAATGTAAAACCTATGATAGAAAATCTCCAATGTTTTGTTTTAATCTTGTTAAAGCGCCTTCTCGGTGGCTTGGTTCTCTTTGTCTGAAAATAATATGATGAAAATTTAGATGCTAACCCACATTTTGTGGATTAGGTCTCTTTGCCTGGGAAACTCAATCGCTATCTTACCCACATATATAATAAAACAGGATCCGAATGCTGAATGCGATACTTATGACAAGTCTGAAATGTCCTTCTGAACTATTTGACGTTTGTCCGTAATCGACACCTCAATTATGAGATATTTTTCATGAATTTTTGAAAGTTCTGAAGTGCATAAAACTTTAAATGCGATTTTCTTGAAATTGAATCTGTGTGGGTTAAATCATCCGCTTCTCAGGTATCCAATTATAATAAGGAAGCACTGGATGAATGCACCCTTATTAAGTTTTTTTTTGTTTTTTTTTAAATAGATTGTTGCCCAAGGCTGACTGATCACTGATCCAGTGATCTTTCTGTTCTTTAATGAGATCTGGGCAACCGATAGAAAGTTAGATGCAGTAGCCTTTCCCTGTCTAGCCATATCACATATTTTAAACCAAAGTGCTTCACACAAACTTTAAGCCTTTCACACCAGCGACAAAAGACCCACTTGAATGGCATAAGGTCAATTAATTTATCAGCTGTGCGGGAAAATGCAGACAGCGATATAAACAGAAACTTTCAAAATCAATAGACCTATGCTCTTTCTTAAAATGTAAGAGCACCGACTGTGAATTGATGTATTTTTTGAAATGACTATAAAGGTCTACCAATGTAACTAGGAAACTCTCTTACTCGGAGAGCGAGGCAACAGAAGATCTTCAGAGGAAGATACACTTTTCTAACAAGTCTTTCGGCGCTTGGACTTCCTGACATTCTATAGGGGCTGGGCCACACTTGGGTCATGACTCCCAAATGTTCTTCTATTGCTTTTTTTTTTCTGTCTTCCGGAGGGATCTGAACCCGCAACCTCCAGTTTCTTAATTTCTTGTTTCACATCCTCTCTGTCACCGTGAAGCCATAGTGAAAATTGCATTTTATATTTACACTTACTGTGCAACATTCAACTGTTAGCTACGTTTGGTCCATATCCATGCTGAGCTCTTTTCCGCAGTCTCTGTCAGATTCTTCAGAGCACTTGATCGCGCCATTTCTCGTATTCCGAGCAACTTGGGTAGATCGTAGACTGATGTGTTCACCAAATCCCTTGGCCCTACTTCCACAGCTATTACTCTAGCAGCTATTCCTGCTCTTCTTAGTTCGAGAACAAGGTCATTGTACTTGGCAGTTTTGTGCGCATGCTGCTCGTCCATCCTGGACATCAGCTAGCTTCCCTTTTCTAGGAGTCAAGCCCCTGGATTTCTTAGGCATGAATCTCATGCCGTACCACGTGAACAGTTCGTCTAGACGTCTCAACAGTTTCCATGCTTCACTCTCTTTTGAAGTCACGATAGTTGTATCATCCATGAACACTTTTAGTGGTGGCATATGACATCCAGCCTCCATCCATGTATTGGTTACTGGCCAGGGGTGAGAGCATGCAAACACACACACACACACACACACACACACACACACACACACACACACACACACACACACACACACACACACACACACACACACACACACACACAAAACAAGATGAAGAGCAGACACAGAAAAAAAAAAGAAGCAAAATTCCATTAGATCTCTCTCAAGCTACGCTGCATGCTTTTGGACTGACCTGTTGATCAGAACAGCTTTTGAAGCTTATAGGTATGAAGATGCCAATGTATTTTTCACTGTTGGCTATATTAGGTTTTACACCTCTCATTAACTTATCCTGGGATGCCGTTTCAAAATACTTTCCAAATATGTAGTTTAGCTCTTTCTCCAAATTTTGACACAAAGAAAAATGCACCTGAACCAGTTAGATTTTGAGAACTTAGGCAGTGAAGCAGACACCCTAATATTTTAGGCCTTTTCATTCAGTACACAGGGTAACCTTACCCACCTAGCAACAATCACAAATTTTATACTTGAGTGACTAAACCTCACCTATTATGAGTCTACACATATATTTGCACCTATCTAAGCCTTTGAAATTAAAATCCAACCCCTTCCCCCCCACTCCCCATGGCCAATATTCTGATTTTATAGGAACTATCTAAAATTATGCCAGGTGCTATTGGCATCTTCATACCTATAGGCTATAAATTCATATTCACACTTCATAAAAACACTTTTCTTCATTTTCAGTTACTAATGCGTATCTGTATAGCGTCGCCTTTTTGTTAGATTTTTTTTCGAAAAAGACATAATACAGGGCTTCAGAAAGGGATACCTTTTTTACCTTTTATTCGATAGTTGAGTAGATTTTAGCCACGTTATATTTAGATTATTCAAACGTTCAGCTTGTCCGTTTCACGTCTAATCCTAATATNTATATATATATATATATATATATATATATATATATATATGTATAAAACGAACAAGCTATATTATAGCCAAACTATATGTAACCATGACATTTCCATTTTGTGTGGGATCTTGCTACAGCACTAACATCTACAGACTTAACTAATAATACCCTAAGCTGACGTGTTTTTCTGATTTGCTCTTTTGTATCTGCTTATCTCTTTCATAATATTTGCAACGATGACCGACAATGGATAATACATGTTCATAATAATGAATTTCGTTCCCTAATGTTGTGCATCAGATGCAACAATTTTATTCATCCCTTTCTTATAATCTGTGTTGGCAATAGAATTGAAATGGGTGATCCCACATCAGTCAAGGTTTGAATAAAACAGTGTGGGTTTTTTTCTGTGTGTGTATTTGAAATCCTAAGTTTATCATAGCTTCAGGAATCTTTGTAAGGAGGAACTAGTGGCATTCTTTTACGGTTCTGTGTATAAAAATAGTGTGAAGGGTAGAAACCAAGAAATTAGTCAAGACTTGGATTTGGTCTGCTGTACACTACTGTCTACTGCCATCATTTGAACTTGATTTGATGTAGTCTAGTCAAAGGCCAAACCACATTTAGGTCTGACGTTTTGGGATTTGGAATAAAAATATACAATGACTGTCTAGATCTAAACTTTGGGGTGCTAGCTCTTATTTAATTACTTTACGGCACGGGCTGTTTATGACTGTCTTGAGTACTGGTAAAATCCGGTCATATCAAATCTTCATCACGGCTACTGGAGAATTCGCGATGCGAAATCAGCAGCACGGCAGCCGGGAATGAAGACCATTAATTTGCGAAACAAGGAAAGATTACTCTAGGTGACATTTTTACATAGCTTCATTGACAACCGTCTTTCTTGCAAATTTGCTATCAACGAAGTCCTAGGCCTATGTAATCCGTGGCTGTTTTCAGCGAAAAAGGTAAATGATATTGCGTTCAACAAGTTAGCATAATATATCAAAATCTATTGTATTTGAGATGGTCTAGTCTAGATTTGGAGTTTATTCCCGTTTTACATGCTAGACTGGCTAGAGATCTCCTCCGGTCTCTACAGTTTGGAAAGAGAACCAATTATCGAGTAATTCTCTCTTCAAACCTGAGTTACAGAGCTAGATACACTTAAGCATTTGCTTGAGAATCAACTATATATGGAAGGATTTCTATATGTGCCTCACACTACTAGATCTACATGTAGATCTGACTCTAACTCTGATGCCCATCAAGGCAGGAGTAGTTGTCTTGACATGTAAGAGCCATTTGAAAGTCAACGTAAACAGAATGGAAGAAGTAGAAAATTGAAGAAGAGAGATAGATATGTGCTAGGGATACCAGTTTCAAGATGTTTCCTGAATTTAGTATATCGGGTGAGCATAAGAGAGCTGTTAGAGATAACAGTTTTGATGAAATTTCCTGACCTTAGGCTATGGCATGAGCGTCCAAATAATGTTTCTCATGTTTCATTATTTCCATTACACTGTATACATGTGTATGTGTGTACACAGATCAGAAGTAGGTCTAGACTGCCATCCCTGATATGTACATTTACAATGGGGGAAAGCACTGTAATGGAATGATGATAAAATAGGCCTACCTTACAAACAAAATATCTTGACTACGATAATATGGTAATTCTCCATTCAAAGTAAAATGTATGTTTTCATCTCTACTCCACTCATTCTTTGCTTTGGTTTTGAGGCAGATAGTGTTTAATTGCTTTGTAAAGTCCTCTGACATCTATTGCTTGTCTCCCTACTAATTTGTTTTCATGTTGGTTTGACTTTGAGATTGACTGTACCTATCAAGGGGTTCTGAAATGATAATGTTCATCTGCATTGATGATGATGATGTTAAAGTGGCAGAGCATCAATTTGCACCTGCTGAGTTCTGTTGCTGAGATAAGAATATATCCATTTGAGAGCCACTCCACTGATTCCAAAATAATTTTTCAGTCGTGATATGAATTGCTGCCGGTTGATGGTGTTGAAAGCAGCTCTAAGGTCTTATAAATTCAGTGCTATAATGTTTTTCTGGTCAACATGGCAAATGATGTCACAATGCACACAAAGCAATGCTATTTCAGTGCTGTGCATATCATGATATACTGATTGAAATTTGTTGTTAAGACCATTTTCCCATAGTTACTTATGTAATCTTGAAGACACAATGTTTTCAATAATTTTGGAGATGAAATTCAACTTTGAAACAGGTCTATAATTGCTGAAATCTTCAACAGCTAGATTTTGCTTTTTCAGAAGAGGTGTCACCAATGCTTGCTAAGCACTTTTGGCATTTCAGTATTTTCAAAGCCTTTATTAACTGTGGATACTAATGCTGGTGCCAGTTCAAGAACACATCCCTTTATGTTGGAATCATGTCTAGAGAACAACTTTTTTTTGGTGCTGATGTTATCACTTTCACAATTTCTTCCTCATTTGTTTTTTGGACTTCAGTTAAGGAGTCTTCTTCTCTTGAAGAACTTCAGATGATTCAGCTATTGAATTCAGATTATTTCTGATGTTTGTGATCTTGTTACTAAAGAATGTAGATAACTGTTCGGCAAGCTGATGTGCATCTTGTTGTTGTGATAGTTTCTGAATGGAATTATCCCGCCTGTGACAATTTTTAACGGTGACAATTTTTAACAATTCGTTTCTGTTCCCTTTGTTTTTCTGGATGTTATTACATAATATGGGGTTTTTTTTTTGTGCTTCAGTGATCATTTTACTGTAATCAAGTTTTACCTATTACCTGTTTATATACTGTAAATCTGTTTATGAACTTCAAGTCCAGATTTTCGCCATTTGCATGTGAAGCACATGCACACATCTATTCTTCATCCTACTCATGGTTCTTAGATTTTTATTTTATGAGTCATCTCTTCTAATTGCCACATATTGCCACAGAAATGTATGGAAAGTCATAATTTAAGTCTCACTTTAATAAGGATCCACACTTCTTCCTCAGAGCAAAGACAATTTGACTAAGTTGTCGCGCACAAAATGTTGGTTCCCATATTTACACTGAAACTAAATCACAAGGTCACACCACGCACAGTAGCCATTGGCCATTATGATGGCAAACATCCTGCACTGACCTGTGGGACTGCAGCAGGAAAGGTACGTCAAGTAGTCATCTACTGATAGCAGATATGACATTTAGGTTTTAATTTATACTGATAACTGTTTAATGGACAACAAAGCTTACAGTCACGCATTTTTTAATTTTTTTTTTTTTATATTTCAGTTTAATGACATTTTACTGCTTACTTATCATTCAGTGCCATTGCAATTGGCAGGTGGTAATCAGTAACATTACAAAAATATCGTTCACTGCTTATAGCCAGGTATGCATTTTACATATGAATAGATTGAGGAAAATGTGAGTGAAATGCACTTACAACATGATTGCAATTTTTCAATCTTAGGTCCACCGCTGTTTTGATAATTTGCTGAATATGTTTCTGTAAATTGAAATACTTGGTCTTGCAGGTTCTTGTGCACAGTCCTCATACACAGCAGCAAGATCTAGGTACAGGCTTGAGTTCGGACATCAGTCTCTTAAACATCAACCAGCAGATAACCTCCCTTGCTGCTGGGCGCCTGGATGTGGAGTCAGAAAACGAGTTCTTGGTGGTGGGCACACCCACCAATGTGTTGGCCTATGATATAGACAACAACAGGGACTTGTTCTACAAAGATGTGAGGCTTTTGGGCAGTTCTTCTTACTTAAGATCACCATGTGAATAAAAGAATGAAGTATACCAAAATTCCTGCATTTCCCTAAGTCCCTAATAAGGGTATCAAGTTGTTTACATGTCCGAAGTCCATCTTGACACCTTCAAAGAAACACCAATGTTTTCACTCCATGATGGCAGTTGCAAAAATATGGGCCTGCTGGTTTTGCATTGTCTTTAAAATGGTTTTCTTGCATTCTGCCATGTAAAATATGACTTAAGCTGTTATAGAAGCACAGTGCTCCTATTAAAATTTTAAAAAGATATAGGAAAAATTAGTATTGAAAAAGTGTAGTATAAGTATAGAATAACAGTGGAATTGGATATACACTTATTTATACTTTCATTGGGTGTGCTTGCCAACCTTAGGCCTTGAATTTGTAACTTCATAATAGGCAAATTGACAGTACTGGGTCCAGCAGTGAAGCAGTGTTGTGCTTGTAACAGCCACTCGTGAAAATAAACTGGGGAAACGGAGGTTTTAAGATGCCAGACATTTCATACAGTGACTCTTTCATACAGTTTATCAAAGGTAAGAATATTTTTTGTATTTCATCCAACCATTTTCAGAGTCCAGATGGGGCAAATGCAATAACCATTGGTCAGCTGGGAAGCCTGGACAGACCACTAGCAGTTGTTGGTGGAAACTGCTCAATTCAAGGCTACAACAAGGATGGAGACGACAATTTCTGGACTGTAAGAAACTGACTATTGTCATAAGTATTTGTATCCAACCAGGTCAACATAATTTTTTTGTCAGTTTTAATCAGTGTGCTCTCATACACCAGAAAGAGCTTTTAAGAATATTTTAAGATAATATATGATTTTTACCTAGTGCAGAAAGCATTTTAGGAGCTTTGATTTGTTCACTAACACCTTAAAGTGTCCCCGATGAAAATATACTTGAATGGTATACATTGCATGCCCAATTTTTATAGATATGGTATTAATATTGTCTATCAGCTCACTGCACTTGGAGTTCAGTTTTCATACTGTCATGTTCTCATTCAGAAATGACAGTCTGTCTCAAGAAAGATAATACATCAATGTACTTTACCATAGTTGCTAAGCAGTTTTGGCCTATATCTAATTTAGAAATTTAACATTGAATTTCCCAAAACTGTAGTTTTATCACATCCTGTCTTTGAAAGACCATATCTTTTCTACTTATTAAATAAGAGCAGTAATTTTTGTCACCAAAAGAAAGGACTATGACCTACTTGTTTCTTGGTACCAATATCTCAATATTGTTAAAATGCGAGATGTGTCTCATTTTGTAGTGTAGCTACGAATATGATAACTTTTGTTTTAATGAACCTGCCAAAATGTGTACCAATCTAAACCTCTGACAGAGTATTTGTAATCTTTCGTACCTACCCACTGCGTATAGTAGTTGAAGCATGAGCAAGGCACATTTGCTAAGCTTAGCATTTGGTGGTAACAAGTGCATTCAACTGTTTGTAAAGTCTTGAATTTGTTCCATTTCCAGGTGACTGGTGACAATGTTCAGTCCCTATGTCTGGTGGATTTTACGAACAACGGACAGAATGAGGTGAGATTTCCCTTCTGTTTCCTCAGCCTGAGATTTGAGGCAGTTATTGAACTGACAATGTGTTTCAATTTTTTAAAAATGTGTGTTGTTATGTACATTTCTTATATAGACAAATTTCCTTGTTAAGGAATTTTATCTTGCATTATTTCACACTCTTTTAGGCTTTCATTTACTGAAGTTTCCTTCACACTTATATAAAATAAAGCTCTTAGATGTATCATTTGTTTCTTGACCCTCATTTATTTTTGGGGATCAGCCTATTAGTAATGCCTTTCAAGCAGAATTGTTTTTGGACAAAGTGTTTGGCAAATTATCTTTCTTTATTCTGAAATATGCTGTTATCATGTTGTATTCATTTAAAGAGTGATTTCTCATCTCTGAATCTTGCAGCTGATAGTAGGATCTGAAGATTTTGACATTCGAGTTTTTAGGGAAGATGAGATCATTGCGGAGATGACAGAAACTGAGGTAAGTGCGAGCATAAAAATTCCACTTTTTTCAAAGCAATACGTTGATGAACAGTTACTTCTGTATCCGTGTCCTTCAGTTTCCTATAGAAATTGAATAAAATCAAGCACATTTATTAAGGAAAAACCCACAGTATATGAAAGTAGTGCTTTATTGAAACATATTGCAAATCCAAAAGTGAGTTGGCTAGATTGGTCCTATGGATTTTATTTTGTATGAAATAGTTTTGAGCATTCAGTGAATAAGGGAGTTTGAATGTATTTCCCTTGGCATGGCAGTTGAAAGTACCAGTGATCTTTGTGACATAAGATTTCAGAAAGGATGGTGAATATGCTGAGGAGTATTCAATGAATAGTTTGAAAGTACCTTTATGGACTAACAGTGTATCTGTGAATTGCTTCCTTCCTGATAGGTTATCACTTCCCTGTGTCCTATGATGGGGACACGGTTTGGCTATGCCCTGGCCAACGGCACTGTGGGAGTTTATGACAGAACTACTCGCTACTGGAGAATAAAGGTGAATTTTGGCAGTTTGAGAGACAGTGTAGATTTGTTATATTTTTCACATCTACAATTAGAATATTATTTGATAGTGTAGCATAACTTGAGAAATATCTTCTTTTCTAGGTTTATGTGCCCCACACATGACCATGAAGCATGAAAGGAGTTGTATGGCATCATATCCCCAAGGAGTTTTCATCCCTCTATAGAGTCAAAGCAATATCATTATGAATCGCCCCTAAAATTCCCTCTGTAATTTCAATACCAAGTTCTTCAGCTTAAAATCTCTTTATGATCACAGTCAGTTGTGCTGCTGCCATGTGAATTGAGTCTAATGTAGGCACTGAATAATCATATCTTTATTTCGTTTAAATAATAATGAATAAGCAAAATGATTATTTTTGTTATTGTTGTTGCTATCAATCAAGTTGAAGTTTGAATCAGTAACCACTGGATTCCTTTGAGGCCATCACCAGAGTTGGGCAGAATGGAGATCATATGAACATAGGTCATGAACTTAAGATCAATTCTTGTGAACTTGCTCTGAACTTCATGACTGTTTTGCATGAATGGATCTGGATGTGAACTGCAGTTATTTTTGGGTGCTTGATCTGAACTTTAATGTTCTTTCTAGCATTCAGTTCAGTTCACATCTTCCTCGGAAATCAAAGTCAAATGCCAATTTTAAAAACCAAGAGGACTGATCTGATCTGAAAACTGCTGTTTTCATTGAACTGAGCTAAATTTGATATTAGGGGTCTTTTCCCCTTTGTTGACTGAACTTGATCTGATTCAACTTTTTTGGTGAACTTGTCCCTCGCTGTTATCAGTTAACCCTGACATAAGGCTGCAGTGGCCTGGCTATATCAGGTTTCATGCTAAATTCATTTTGATCAAGATACAGTAAGTAGAGGCAAAGGCACTGAATAATAACAGGAACTGAGAGATAGTACAAAGCAAATAGCAAACTTGAAGACAGCTGTTATTAATAGTATATTTATTGTAGATTTGGCTCGCTGCAAATTTGAAAATAGACTACTAGATGGAATGCTGAATTGCCAATATATGGCTCCATTGCCACCCTTTCATCCTCTACTGTCTTTATATTGTCTGTATATGTGATATATATATAATATTTTTGAATGAACACCACAGTCCAAGAATCAGGCAGTCTCCATTCATTCCTATGACCTTGACAATGATGGCGTCCCTGAACTGATCACTGGCTGGAGCAATGGCAAGGTCAGTGCACAAACATCCTACACATAAATAGCAGAGAACAACATTTCCCCAAAAATCCTTATTAGGGCATTGTATATTCATGCATGTTTTTCGAGATCCCTATAGGATTGTGTTAACACAATGAAATAGACATTGATAATTGAAATTCAATATGATTCTGCCCAGTTTGACATAAAACTTTCTGAAAAAAAAGATAAGATAAGATAAGATAAGATAAACCTTTATTATCCAGATTTGGAAATTCGTTTTCACAGCATTTATAACAATACAATGAAAAATACAAACAGATTAATAATGTTCACTCATACACACACATCCCTGCACCTATACCCACCCCTGCACACCACGCTTTACGTACAAGCATACCACATTAAGAAACACTGTTAAGGCGAATGGCTGATGGCAAAAAAGATCGCCTGTATCGCTCTCTGTGAGTTTTTAAGAATAGTATTCGTCTACTTCTTTGAGATCGGATTATCTGATGGAATAGGGGGTGAGAGCAGTCACTCAAAATTGATTTGAACTTTTGCTTGCAGGCATGAGTGTATAGCTCATCAAAGTCGATGTATTCCCTGCTGGTTAAGTGGCAAGCTTTTTTGAGGATAGAGTTGTTAATTTTGCTCTTGTCTTGCTCCTTTGCATTTCCTCCCCATGCTGTTATGCAAAATAAGATGACACTCTGTATAGTTGACTTGTAAAACATGTGAATGATCGTTCTATCAATATTAAAATTTCTAAGTTTCCACAAGAAATACATTCGTTTGTTTGCCTTGGCGTGAACTGAGATGGTATGGATATGCCAATCGAGCCTAGAGTCAATGTGGATTCCAAGATATTTGTAACACTCAACTCTTTCAACATTTTCATTATAGATATTAAGCAATGGTAGCGGATTTGCATTTGTTCTAAAATCAATAACCATTTCCTTCGTTTTCTTTACATTTAATACTAAGTAGTGATCTTCACACCACTGGGCAAACCATTGAATTGTATTTAGATAAGCCTCTTCATCACATGGTCCAGAAATCAATCCTTGTATGGTGGTATCATCTGCAAACTTTATTATAGGAATACATGCATGTTCACTTTTGCACTGGCTTGTATAGATTGTGAAAAGAGCAGGTGACAGTATATAATATATAATGGATTTATTTTTTTAAAAATGGTTGATGTTTTGTGATTGAACACTCTATCAAGACTGACAATTGAAATAAGAGACGTGCAAAGAAAAGCCAGTAAATAGGAGTCTGAAGACCAGAAATAGAAAGAGAAATAGAGCAACAGACATTGATAATATTAGAGCTGGCATGTTTGTTGTTTTTTTTTTTAAATTAAAAAAAAAATATATATATTTTTAGGCGTTGCAGGAGAAATTTTAACTCTTTATGGTAAATAGTCATGTTGGATAATTCTCAGAATGAGTTGTTCCTTTGAGACAAAATGTCAGTAATCTCTCTTGATCAATTGGTCATCAGATTGATGCGCGGAGTGACAGAACAGGCGAGGTCATCTTCAAAGATAACTTCAACCATGCAATTGCAGGAATTGTGCAGGTAAGGAGGTTGCACTGGGGAGAAGAGGGGGAAGGATTAGAATAATTTCTTTTAGGAAGGTTTAGAAATAAGACAGTGCATGTCTTGTAAGATAAAATAGATATCTCAGAGTGTAAATGAAGTGACTCATTGCGAATATTCATGCACACAAGGTAAGTGATACTTTAGGAGATTATAATTGCTGACTAGTTGAAGGGTTGGGAAAGTCGAAAGTTCTTTCTGATGTCTCCCAGCCACTGGATGGCACCGCCCCCGATTAATACTGTTGTAAGTCCATAAAGTACTTTAAGGACTTACAACATTATTATTTCTGGGTGGCAGTGGGGTCCGCAGGTGGCCGTTTCAGACTGTATGAGATTTAATCATAACCTTGCATCGCACCAACATGGTGAAATGGAAATATTAGGCGATTGTTTTAAAGCAGCAAATGAGTTCTCTAGTGTTGTGCCAAGGCATGTGGAAAATTAAATGTTCTTTTAAAGTGCATTTTGATTTGCTACATTTTGTGCCATGAAAGCACAAAGCACACATGTCGTGGTTGTGACTGACTCTCAGAGCATTCTGCGCAGAGTAGAAACTCGCCGCCTAAGAAATGAATGGGTTCAGAGCCTAAAAGCAACAGAGGTCAGATCGATGACCTGGATTTATTCACCTGGATACTCTGGGGTCAGAGGGAACGAACTAGCAGACAGACTGGCTGGGAATGCCAGGATCTCTGGCCAGATCAAACACGACAAAGAGGACATTCTGAAAGATCTAATGAGGAAGTTGACGGAGGATGATGAGAGGGAATGGGAAGATTACCACCACCTGCAACGGATGATACCGATGGGAATAAAGAAAGGGGAAGGCAGACAATGCAAACTGTCTGGAAGGGAGCGAAAGGTCGGCAATCAAATAACTGTGGGAACTATCAGTAGATGGACTCTTCGCTGGATTCTGGATCGGGGAACGGAGCACCTATGGGGTTGCCTGGAGTGCAGTGATGTTGCAAACCCTGAACAATGAACAATGAACAATGTGCCATGAGTCATCGCTTCAAATGTGGAAGTTATATTTTTGTTTCCCTAACTGACCATGTTGATAATAATATGTATTTCTAATCGCAGGCTGATTATCGCATGGATGCCAATTCAGCAGGACAGCAGCTCTTATGTGTGTCAACAGAGGGAGAGGGTAAGATTATTATATGTTGTCCATGTTGATTATAAGGTCGTTTTCTATATGAATGATGTTTAGAAAATAAGAGGGTATCATGCGATTTTTTTGAATGGTTTGAAGAGATCAAACTATGTATAAAATAGTTTTGTCGTAAAGTCTTTAAACTCTTACATGAATCTTGATACCGTTACCAGAATCAGTTTTAAACCTTGTGAAGCTAGACTCGCCCTAGTTCGCAAGGGCTGCCACTGCACTAAATGCTACATTAAATTTTATTTATTTCTTGGAACTGACCCAGGTAATGTGACGTTTGAGTTAATTCACTCTTGACTCATGTGGTGTGTGGTGAATTGCATAGGAAATGATAACCGGCCACAAGTGGCTCTAAGTGTATGACTCAGATGGCGATCTTACATGGTAGTTGCACGATCGAAATAACATTTAACAAATGGCAGGACAAACACGACAGCATAGACAGGGCATCATCATAGTGCTGCCCAGCACTAAAATTCTAAACAAAATGATGCCAAAACTTGTATATGGCGTAATGTGTGGAATATGACCTGACGTTTCAACATATATTTTGTGAAAGTGTTACTCACACTTTTCTCACTTTTTTTAAATCCCTCCCAGGATAAGCAGCTTAGTGATAAGTGGTATATTCATACCAAGCGGTGAAATATTAACTCTCAAAATTGTAATATCTACATTTCCATATATGCTGGAGTGGAATGTTGCTCAGTTGTAAGTCCTTAATTTCTCAGAATTTTATATGTGATTCATTCACTTTGTCTTTAGGCATGCCAGCTCTCATGTTCATTTCATGGCTAAAGAATGTGGGTCTGCTTTTTTATTTTCTATCCCACAATTTTAAATGGCATTTTGTCATCAATAAGTATTTGGTTTGCTCCTGCGTTTGGGGATCATAAGTTAGTGGCTGTTCAGCAGTTCTGATTTTATCAAGTTTAACAAGTTTATTGATCATGCCCAGATCTTACACGGTAGTTGCACGATCGAAATAACATTTAACAAATGGCAGGACAAACACAACAGCATAAACAGGGCATCATCATAGACAATAAAAGTACAAAAATATAATTTCATAGTGTAGTTTCTCAGTTTGAAACAGTACACTAGACCATTATCAATGTTAGTCCTGGCACCTTCTTCTCCTTCTGATACAGGGAACAACAGGAACATGACTCTTGATGACTTCTGTTGTGTTGTTACTCCAGCAAGGGGACAATTCCCTTACATTGTTAATGCTTGTTTAAGAACACAGAGTTATGACTTTACTTGTAAGATAAGATACATACAAGTTTATTACAAGAAAGTCACAGTCGCATATAATGAATGAGTACAGAATTCTCTCAAATGGACGTGCGTGTAGTTTTTATATTACCAGCTAGGGCAGTGGTCATTGACTAGATTCGTGCACCATTCCAGAAGGTAATGCTATTTGTATAAAGGGGAAAGGGGATTGGACATCTACCCAGGATGCTCTATGCATTGCATTGTGGGCTAGTGTTGCCCTTGCTGTGTCTAGTTGACTCAAGCCACTATCCTGACTGCTACATTTGCACTGATCTCTTCTTAGTGAGCCAATAACCTAACTATTACACTTCTCATTTACAGTTAGGGGCTATAACCCAGCCACAGGAGGTCCAGGGTCAAGTCTAATGGACTCAAATGTAGAGCAAGACACCATCAGGGAACTCAGTCAGCGCAAACAGGTTTGCAAGTCATGAAAGGACTAACCATGGGTCAGATTAGGCAATTCTCCCAGGACCCGCATATGAACTATCATATGCTCATCCTTAATAATAATAATAATAATAATGCGGTTTATAAGTCTTATATCCAGGTTAATGCCCGCTCATGCGACTTCACACTATTATTACCCCAGCAGGCCTGATCACTCTAGGACTTTTCTTGACTCCCTGGGGAGCATACAGTGCCGCTGCCATTTATAGGTGCTGATCACTAGCATTCTGACAATATCTTTCACTGCCTATAGCCAGGTACCCATTTTACAGACGGGTGGACTGAGGAAAATGTGAATGAAATGCTTTTCCAAGGCACTAACAACATGACCGTGGTCGGGAATCGAACCCAGGACCTTTAGATCTTGAGTCCAACGCCGTAACCATTAGGCCACGCTGCTCCATTTTATAACATTTTATTCACGGTTTCCTATGTTTTTTAATTCATAAGACCTGTGAAAAGATAAATCTGACAAAATTTTGCTCTACAACTCCTCTTAGATAGTACAGCAGCATGTGTAAATATCATTATTGTTCTTTTTTAGGATTTACAACAGTAAATGAAGCCCGCATACCAAAATAAAATTAAACATGTGCTTTTATAGCACAATTTGACCCGTATGTTCTCTTAGTTCTAGCCTATATCACATCATTTTGTTCTGTAGGAGCTTTAGGTTCTTCTATATATATATCGTTCGCTTCTTCTCTACAGCTAACCCTCCAAGTCGGTGGCAGTCATTGATTTTGAGTTTAAACACTAGATATTGATGCACTTTGTAGAGAGGTGTTAGGTCCTGAAATAGGGTGAAGTGAGAATAGGCCTGACATGAAACACAATATTATGCTCCAAGGGTGACCTTTACAATAAATATCTTATTAGGATATTATATCTTTGGCTAAGACAATTCTGAATCATAATTAATGATGATTTGATTACAGGGACCCTTTGCCACTGTTTTGGGACCCTTTGCCATTGTTTCTTCTTCCCCAGAATCTGATGTTGGAACTGAAGAACTATGCAGAAAACTCAAAAATTGCAATGGCAGGAGGAGCTGCTGCAGTGGGAGCTTCACTGGGCAGAGATGGTGGCAGATCAGGTCAAGGGGGCCCTGGGAGTGTTCCATTTCCTGGCATGAAGGGGTTGCAGGTATGTTGGTGTAGACTGAATACTAATTTTCACACAATTACTTTTATGTGTGAAGGTGTTGCAGATAAGGCAGTCAGTAGTGTGACTGAAATAAAAAAGTAATTTGACAAAAAATTAAAAGTAATTTAAGTGAGAATGCCTCATTTTCCATGAAGTGGGACTATTTTATTCCTCTTCATGTAGGGATGGCAAATAACTTGGCAAAACTTCTCTAAGTTAGAAGAGTAGTTAAGAACTTTGGAAATCTTCAGTTCTCTGCTATTAGTATTCCAATTGCTGGCAACAAGGGACTACTAGAATACCATGTGATAGAGCAGTATGAAATATGAAAGTGTTTTCGGTACTCTCATAAAGAGCTTTGATAGAGTGTTGCTAATAAATCACATACAACCTGTCTGACAGGGCTTTTCAACAGCCTGTGTGAACAATTAGAGTATTTCAAGTATAGGAAGGCAGTGTCCATCTGGACCTGGAGTGAAAATTGAACAGTGCAGTTTAAAACAATAATCGTTAACCCTTTGTAAATAATGGAGTATTATATGATTTACAGTGTCATCACCGATGTTTCTCACTCTGTTATGAGTTATACACATTATATCCTTTGCCTGGTCTTTCCCTGACATTCTGAAATTTCTCATAGGGAACCACAAGCTCTGGGCACGTCTCGGCAGTAATTATCAGTTTTTCATATTCCAGTGCAGTGTGTTAGAAAACAAATTACCACAATCAAGAGCTAACTGTGTTCCAGTGTGTTCTAACATTATATGTTTATCACTAATAACAATTCTATTCAGCAGGCCAGATTAATTATGGGACAGAGGGGGCAATTGCTCCGGGCCCCCCATCTTTTAAAGACTCAAGAGGTCCCTTGCCTCTGAAAGGCCTGTGAACGCTGTGTTATTTTGTTCATTGAACACAGTGGGGCTCAGAGCTTTAGGTTTTCCTAACCTCCTCACTGTGTTCGTCAGGCTCTGTCTTATCAGCATAGTGTTTGGCCCAGCACTGACATCTCCTATATTTTGCCATATTACGTCAACTTACTGAAAATTAAAGATGTATATGCACTTTACCACTGTACACTGCCTCAGGACTAATAGCGTGCAGTGAAGTTACATTCTTTGCACATGGCTGAGCACTGATGATGTACAAAGAAGTCCTGCACATTCTAGCTAATATGATATAAGGGAGCAATTCTGCTCATTGCTACACCACAGATGTGACACTGATCTCAGGTGCAGATATTTGCTTGATACAAATATTAAAGAGGAAAATATAACCGTCTGTATCTCAGGCAAGCATCACATGCATGGTATAACATAGAAGCAGATAGCACTTATGTACCTATACCATATCAGCAACAACATTCATAAAGCCAGTCCAACTGTCTCATGCTTTATATTGTAGACTACTGGAAATTGCATGGTTTTAGTATGGTAATTCCATGTCATTTGAAAACTGAGCAGTCCTCAGTGAATTGACATGTTTGACATAATTTAGGTGATGAACATCATTGAGATGAACATTTCTGACATGGACACAAGAATGATGTTATCAATTTTTTAAAATATACATCTACAGTTTGGTAGTCAAACTCTGTGTAATGGATTGCACCACACAATCTGTGGGGAAAAATGTTTGTGTTGAGATGGTTTTCATGAAAGTGTTGTGGGTGACCCATCACCCCAGATAGTGACCTTTTGTTTTCCATAGGTCCCTCAGATTAGGGTTGTTAAACACCAGTAATCATTCTTAGATTCCTAAGGATCTTAGGATGGTGTATTCTTTAATATGAACATTCAGCAAAACTCAGAACATGTTTTGCAGTTGCAGTCTACAGCATACTTGAATAAATTTTACACCAGGAACAATGTGGACTTCAACATCTGAGCTATTTAATCCCCATTTTCTGTCAGTGTCACAACATTTGAGAAATCTAAAACTGGTCAGAGGTGTTTTTATTTTTGTTGCTTCTTTTTTTTTCATCCAATATTTGACAGGAGTTTGTAATTCTTTCATGAATAAAGGGTTATTGCATTTTAATGTGGAGTCTGAGATATTGTGTGGTATAAATACATAATATTCACATGTACAAGAAACTGGTTTTCTCTGCATAGTGCTGTGTGAACTTTAACTTTAGGGCATTGTAAGACTGTTTTCCTTTTGTTTTTTTCTCATGCCCCACAGCTGATGTGTTTTTGCACACGAAAGATATTTTTACATGTATTAATACTTTTGTTTGGTGTGGAGTGTATACTAGCATTNNGGGGAGGGGAAGGGGGAAATTGTAGACTGTGTTAGTCAGTGATGGTCATAGACAGTGTTCCATTCTTTGTATCAGTCACTGTTTAAATGCAAGCTGTTCCACAATCCCAAGGAGCTGCAGTTAAGTTTATTTAAATGCATCTGAGATAAAGACCTAGATGATTTAGAGATTCGGGTATTTTATAATGAAAACATCATATATACCGCATATATGTCACTTATAAGTGACAACATTTAAGTGACTTTCATTTCTTTTTTAAGGAACACCAATAGCTTAGATTCTTTGGGGCCATCTTATTGTGATGAAGTCTGCCAAATTTCAAGGAATGCATGAAGCACGAGTATAGAAAAATAAATTGAGGACTCGTGAATAAATTGGGGACTCGTGAATTCGACTAACATGTGTTTAAGGTACTCATGTTCAACTGTTGTTGTACTGTGTTTTACTTTGCTTTGTTTTACAGCCTGGCAGCTCAGGTGGATATGACACAAGTGGTGGAGGGGCTGGGGACAGTATGGCCATGGGCGGCCCGGCAGCCCAGATGGGAATGGCTGGGCCAGGGGGCCAAATGGGGTTTCCAGGCCAGCCGGGGATGCCTGGGATGCCTGGTATGCCAGGACATAGTTTGGGGCCAGGTGGTCTCTCACAGACTGGAGGTGTACAGAACTACAAGCTTGGCGGTGGGATAGGGGAAGTAGAAGCTGGCACCATGGGTATGATACCGGTAAGATGACAGTGTTGTTGATGAGAGTGAGTATAACTGAAGAGCACTTTTCCAAAACGCCATAAACAAACTTTCGCTGAAAAATGAATTGGTAGTATATATTCACTCCTGTGTTAATTCATTTAAAACAAAATGGAACATGAACTCTGCATACCTTTAAGTTTATGTCATTTAATTGTGAATAAAGATATATGTGTGAAGAACCATTACCCTTATGTTATGTCCCTTTCTTTCAACATTATTAAGATTCCACATACAGAGTTTGGAAAAAAAACTGTTCATTTGTATTGTGTCTGAGTTTAGAAGTGTTTGTGTGACAGTCAGTGAGTTTTAGAAAAGTTCTGTGTTTGCTGATGAGGATTGGAAAATTTGTGATTGTCAATGAGTGTGGAATGACTTTTGGACATTTGAATGTTTTGTGATAAATAAACAGTTGTTTTTGTGGTTGTCAAAGGACTCTGAAGTGTATGTGTGATTGTCAATGGTATAATATTTGTTTGTAGCACATTGTCAGCTGTGAAATTGTATATGTAGATATATCATAAGTATTACCCATATCATCCCCAGGCTAACACACAGCTTCAAACAACTCTGTCAGTCAATCTGGGGGATCAGACGAAACCAGTAAGTAGCTCATTGTCACACTGATTCCACATCTGCAAAAGTCAGTCTTTGAGGTTTTGAGAAATTTAGCACTCTTAACCCTTTGCTCAAAATAAAACAGCCAGGCATATGTGGTTTAGCTTGTAAAATTGAGATAAAATAACAAAACTCTATATTGTTTTAATAGGAGAAAGAAGATAATGGAAAATCACAGTAATATTAACAAATAATACAAAAAACCCCAAATGACTTGGGCAAATGTGGAATGGGCGTGATGTCATGTCAGTATTAGCTCCCTTTTCCTGTGTCACTGTTGTATTGAGTGCATTTTTCTTGTGCTGTTACTCATCATGACCTTTCAAAGATTTGCTCTAATCTGACTTTCCCTGTGTGGTTGGTTGAGAAAGTAGGTATGAATTTTAAAAGCATAAGTGATCGAAATCTTACTATACCTGCACTCGTGTATGTGTTGTTTTCATTAATAATCAGGAGACCAGCTGTCCACATGTTGACTTGAATTGACATTTCATTTGAATAGCCTTTCTTAATTTTAAATTGAACTTTTGATAATTGAATATCATTACTTTTCATTCCATAATGATTTCTGTTTGGCAGTTACTTAATATTTAGGGTGATTATTATTGTACAATTTTCCTTTCAGCCACATGTTGAACTTCTTATCAGTACTACCAATGGTGAGTATCAGATGATGATGTAATAAAATTCCTTATTATTTTCATTAATTCAGTCTGCCATTTTGTCCTTACTGTTGAATATTCAGTATTTATGTCACTCAGTGATGGATGGTAGATGTCTCAGGAAAGAGATTAACTTTTGCATTGGTGCCTAAAGGAACTTAAGCTCTTTTCCCATTTGTAAATCTCTGAATGATCAGAGTAAGAAGCTTGCACTTGTCATAAACTATCAAGGCTGGGAACAGTTTATATTTCTGATGGCCCAGGATGCTTTGTTATAAATTTCAAACTGATGTTGCAGACGTTAATTATGGAAAATGTTACAGTTGTTAATTATGATAAATACTGTAATGGTTAATAATGATAAAGTGCATCATGCATGTTCTCACTTGCATGTAAAGTGACATGTTGTGGCATTTCCTTGAATCCCCATTTCTTTGTTTTTCTTCTAATTGTAGAGACCATCATCAGAGCTGTGTTGATATTTGCTGAGGGAATCTTTGAAGGGGAGAGCCATGTTGTGTAAGCTGAGAGAGAGAGAGAGAGAGAGAGAGAGAGAGAGTTTTAGCCATCATGAGGAAGAATATCCTCATAGGTGTACTGTGAATATGTCATTGTTTTATACCACAATTAATGGAATAGAAACGTGTCTGAAACAGTAGATATTTTTATATGCACTAGGCCAACCATAGAAACCAGCTATGATCATTATGCAACACTTGCTGGCATAATATGTATCTTGCACCCAATAACTTGTGATTACCAATCTTCAGAATATCTGACATTTGAGATTTGCTGTTGTTTTCTAGTGCTGTGTAGTGTGATCATTTCCAATGAACTATATTTGATGTCAAATGTCTGATGGAAAAAATACATCAAAGAGTCATTTTGTCATTTTGCTGTTGATCTCATAATTTGTTTGGTTTTGGGAGATTGAGGATGAAGGTTAGCATTGGAGAGTTGACCCAAATAATATTAATAGTGCTTCTGAGAAGCACTGTAGCATATGCAATAGTAGGATAAAAAAAGGCAATAGTGTCCATAAAGTAACCTTCTGAAATGTAACTGATGTCAGAAATATAATTTTCGTTCTTATTTCTTAACTAGATTTTAATAAATTTCTTGAATTAAGGTTGAGCTGTTAATATTTCTCAGTTTTAAATGACAGAAATGTATGGATATTAATGAATTTATAATGATTAGTTTAAAATGTAGAAGTTTTGACATCAAGCTATAGTTTTTCTGATATCAGTGGATGCAGGCATATATAAAAAATAATATAGTGTCGGAAAGATAAATAGTGTGGATTTATAAGATTTTGATTGTCAACATCAATTTTTTTTATTCTGGTCTTCAGTCATCCGAATGGAGCATCCATGACAAACTGTCTGAAAGTACCCATAATCCCTCCAAAAGATGTCCCAGTTGACCTGCACATCAAGGCTTTGATTGGTCAAAAACACAGGTGAAGCACCAGTTGTTTTTCATATTCTCTTGTAAAAAGTGAAAATGTAGACTCTATGATGTGATGTGCCAAATTGTATATTAAAAACCATTATGCTACAAGAGTTAACGAGTTGGAGACCCACTCTACCCTCATCTACTCCTGTTTCAGTTTTTTTTTGAGATAACAAAATAATCTTTCACTTCTTTGTGTTGGACACAAATACTACTCTGACACAGCAAAAGATTCTGTTTATACATGGATAATTAGCTCGTATTTTATTTACCTTCTCCACAGCACCCAATTCCATGTATTTGAGCTGACCCGTCAGTTGCCTCGGTTCTCCATGTACAGTTTGGTCAGCAATGACACCCCAGATCCTAGAAGTTCTGTGCACTTTCAGCTGAATGAAAGACCCCAGCGGGTATGTATTAA
>JAWQUT010000263.1:749968-774091 GCA_033807755.1 Ellobium chinense
AGAGAGAGAGAGAGAGAGAGAGAGAGAGAGAGAGAGAGAGAGAGAGAGAAATAGAGTGAGAGAGTTTTAGCCATCATGAGGAAGAATACTGTGAATATGTTGTTGTTTTATACCACAAATAATGGAATTGAAAGGTGTCTGAAACAGTAGATATTTTTATTTGCACTAAGCCAACCATAAAAACCAGCTATGATCATTACGCAACACTTGCTGGCAAATATTGTATCTTGCACCCAGTGACTTGCGATTACAAATCTTCAGACTATCTGGCACATGAGATTTGCTGTTTTTTTCTAGTGCTGTGTAGTGTGATCATTTCCTATGAACTATATTTGATGTCAAATGTCTGAAGGAAAAAAGACATCAAAGAGTCATTTTGTCATTTTTGCTGTTAGTCTCATAATTTGTTTGGTTTTGGGAGATTGAGGATGAAGGTTAACATTGGAGAATTGACCCAAATAATACTAATAGTGCTTCAGAGAATTAAGGTTGGGCTTTTAATTTTTCTCAGCTTTAGATGACAGAAATGTATGGATGTTAATGAATTTATAATGATTAATTTAAAATGTAGAAGTTTTAACATCAAGCTATAGTTTTTCTGATATCAGTGGATGCAAGCTAAAATGAAAAATAATATAGTGTTGAAAAGATAAATAGTGTGCTTTTATAAATTTTGATTGTCAACATTAATTTTTTTTTTCTGATTTTCAGTCATCCAAACGGAGCATCCATGACAAACTGTCTTAAAGTACCCATAATCCCTCCAAAAGATGTCCCAGTTGACCTGCACATCAAGGCTTTGATTGGTCAGAAACACAGGTGAGGCGCCAGTTGTTTTTCATGTTCTCTTGTGAAAAGTGAAAATGTAGACTCTATGATGTGATGTGCCAAATTGTATATTAAAAACCATTATGCTACAAGAGTTAAAGAGTTGGAGACCCACTCTCCCCTCATCTACTCCTGTTCCAGTTTTTTTTTGAGATAACAAAATAATCTTTCACTTCATTGTGTTGGACACAAATACTACTCTGACACAGCAAAAGATTCTGTTTATACAAGGATAATTAGCTCGTATTTTATTTAACTTCTCCACAGCACCCAATTCCATGTATTTGAGCTGACCCGCCAGTTGCCTCGGTTCTCCATGTACAGTTTGGTCAGCAATGACACCCCAGATCCGAGAAGTTCTGTGCACTTTCAGCTGAATGAAAGACCCCAGCGGGTATGTATTAATCTTTGTGACGCCGTGGTAGAAACAGTTTTCTCATCACTTTCACTCTGCTACTCTAGGCCTGAGGTGGAATACATTCACATGCCAGTGCCAACCTGATGTGGCAGTCAAATTTTGCAGCCTAGTGTCAGCTAATTACTGGCAGACTACATATGGAACAGTTACTTTCTGTGACAATGGGTCACGCAGCCAGCGGAAGGCGAAACCTGAGGCACCTCATACTGCAAGAGTTTACAGTTCTTTTCATCAGTGGAGGATATAAGCAAAGACAGTGGGATGGACCTTAGCCCATGGCCAGACACTTTTTTGAGGACCCTGTGATGGAGGATAAGAAAACTGTTCATGTAGAGACAAATGGATGTCTGAGAAGAGAGAGAGAGAGAGACAGACAGAGAGAGACAGAGAGAGAGAGACAGACAGCAGACAGACAGAGAGAGAGAGAGAGAAAGAGAAAAATAGGGAGAGAGAGAGATAGAGAGAGAGAGAGAGACAGACAGAAAGAGTAAAAAGGAGGACAGTTTATGACAGACATTGTCCCATATGAACCACATTCGCCATTATGTAAATTAGGGATGACAGGAAGCATTTCCTTGGAATCACCATATATTACGTATGAGATGTGTAACATTGTATGGTACTGTTATTGTAAACAATTTATTGCTCTTCAGGGTAAATTTTTTAAAAAGTTCACATTTTATTGTGGTTTTGGTTTTTTTTTCATTTTTAAATTCCTCAGATGCTGATGTGGATCAACCAGAATTTCTTACTGCATGAGGATCTGAATGTCGAGGGAGATCTGTACTTCACCTTCATGTCACTCCGTGGCTCTGGGCCAGTCAAGCTGCGCATGTCCATGGTGGGTCAGGTGGCTATCCAGACAGATGACATGGACCTGGCAGGGGACATAATCCAGGCCTTGGCTCAGTTCTTGAACATTGAAGATTTACAGAGCACAGCAGATTTCCCTGTGGAGCTGGAGACACTCAGACAAATTTTAGTTAAGGTCAGAGAACTATTTTGAAGTTTCCTTGCAATGAATAGAAGAATTCAGTTGAATGACTGTCTTGACTGGGATTTGAAAGGCAGGCAATTAATGTGAGAACAGCTCTCAGATGTTTTGGTTGGCCCTGTGATGGGTTGAATAGGTATCTTGACAGTTATGTAAATGTTGATAATCTCTATAGTCTTATAACAAGACAATACCAAGTGATATTATATTATTGGACCACATACTTAAGTTATCTTTTTGTGAGGTGGCCATTTATTTCCTTAATACCTGTGTTCATCATTTAAACCACAGAAGACTGATTGGTTTTCCAATGACATGGAATTATAATACTAAAACTCTGTAAGAATAGGAAATTAAAAAGTGTGAAAATGTTGTACTGGCCTGGTGAATGGAATTATCAAATTAAAACTATATGCTCTCCAAGAATAACAAAAAGTGTGAGAGAGTTGTACTGGCCTGGAAAAGAGAATTATCATACTAACTCTATACACATGCTAAGGACAGTAAATTAAAAAGTGTAAGAGAATTGCACTGGCGTGATAAATGTGCAAGACATATAAATACAAAATTAATACTCAACCATTTGTGAGATAGATGACACCATATGCTGATAATCCTTGGGTGTTGCATGGGGAGGACATGTAGAGATGTCATCAGTCTTCATTGAGTTCAGATGAAGTTTGTGTTTGTCCTCTCTTGGCAACACAATCAGTTTGTCAAGGCGCGCGTGTTTGTTATAGATTTGCAGAAAAAGACAGCTATGATATCACAGCATATGAGTAATGATATACTTATTACACCCGGGGTTTTTATGAAAGCTGGAATAAATATTTTAGAGTTTTATGTGTGATATAATGACTTGCCTCCTTATCTGTGCCTTACAGCTATCTTTCTCCAACATTATTTTTTCAAGATGTTGCTACATGGGTGCCCAGAGTCTTTCATGAACCCTTTGTTTTGTCAGCTTCTGACAGTCAATAACAATAACAGTAGCAATTACAATACAATTACTAAGCTCAGACAACTTCCAGTAAACATAAATGAGCAATACAACAATTCTGTTTTTAACAATCAATTTATTTGCTCCCTCACCCAAACCACTCTTCCATCATCTGCCTATACTTCCCTACATATTCTGCCTGTCTGTCTCTTTTTCTCTCATACCCTCACACTGACACAAAGGATAACATTCGTTATTGATCCTTGATGTCCTGTTTCTATCTGCCGTCCTGGTTGTCATTTTCTTTTCTATTCTTCCTTCTTTCCCATTGATAGGATCCTTGCTTGTCTGTTTTTTTAGGGGGAACTATTAAATTCATAATTGTTCCATCCTCCCACACAGGTTGATGAATTCCACCGTGTCCGTAGCAAGTTAACTGCTGAAATGGCCGACCATTCCAACCTCATTCGTAGCATGGTGGTCAGAGCTGAGGATGCCAGAATCATGGGTGATATGTAAGTGGCTTGTATCCTTTCCTTGTGCACTTCATCAAAGGCAAAACACTTGCATGTCAGCTGGTCAGTGCTGTTTGTCAGTTTTTTATTTGTGTGAATCAGTGTTGACTTTTAAGATTATGTATCTCAAACTATTTTTCCAACAAGAGTATAAGTTTGTTGGACAGCAATCTACAAGTTTTCCTTCCTCTTAAATCTATGTCTGGGATTTTCTTTCAACCACTGCTGTCTAGATCAGCCTAGTAGTCTTAAAAAGAGAAATCATTTATGGCCTTTATAATATCTCAATAAAGAGTTACCATAAGAACACTTGTTCTTTTCACTTGATTTTTTTATCTCTATCTGTCTTGCAGTCAAAGAGTAAAAACTTACATAGGTCTTACCTTGTTGTACCCTGGTCTTATTGGATAATGATTTAAAGAATATCAAAGATGATTTCCAATATAGGAGTGGTCAACAGCACAAATGTGTAACAAAAGGAAATATGCTCAAACACACTTATTACAAAATCAGTGAAGTGCTCCAAAACATTTTGTTTTAAGAATATTTTGGAACATCCCTCCATAGAAAAATAGATTCGACTAATCTAAGCTAGCTTCTACTTTAGAAAGGATTTTGAACAATGCTATTTTTCAGTTTCATGTGAAGTGTTTTTATAAAAAGGATGTTCATGCGCATTATATATAAATATGAGAATAATTTTTTTTGTATGATTTGTTTTTCCTCTTATGAATAGGAGAAGCATGCGCAAAGGCTACATGGAACTGTATGATCTAAACCGAGACCTGATTGCTGGATACAACATTCGCTGCAACAACCACCAGGAATTAGTGGCCTGTCTCAAACAGGTCAATCAAATCATTCAGAAGGCGGGAAGGGTCAGAGGTTAGTATTGTTTAGATTGTGCAACACAGCTGTGCACACTTGGGTGCATTGAGGAAGCTTTTCAGAATGCTCAGAGAGTCACTTAGATCAGGTGTTGGAGTTCTTTATGATCTTCTTATTATTATTTCAGTGTACAGTGGTGTAAAGTAATGAAGGCCTATGGTGCAAGAAAAAAATTAACTTATGAACAACCCTTGTGGACACAAACATGTACGCCCAGGTTTTGGGAGGAGAGGGGGTGGCGGGAGAGATGAAGAAAGAAAGAATGTGGTGAGAATCAAACTTGTGACCTATTCATTAGCACCCACCATCTTGCCATCAGCCTGGAATGAGATAGAAGCCTATATATACTCAGCCATGCTGCTACTCTTACCCAACCCTGTATGATCATTTCTTTCTGTCCTGTCGCTGTCTACATTCATTAAAGCAATGTTTCATTTTCATCTTGTACAATACTGTACCATACTTTACTGTAGATATCCGGCAGCCATCTGGGCTTAATGTGGCATGATATTATAGTACGTGCAGGTTTTCTTCTAGCTGTTTGTGGTCTGAGTATAAGGTATTTCCAAGGTCTGGATTGGGCTGAAGATAGGTCTGCTGCAAATCATTCCCAGTAGGGCAGCTGAAAAAATCCACTTCCCTGTTCTGTTTGGGCAGTCACACAGGGCAAAATGGAGCAATCGGTACATTAAGTATGACGTGATGTGTGCACAGCGGAAGACAATGACTCAGTTTTTCCTTTTGAGGAAGTTAATAGAGTCTTGGGGTTTGGGCTTGTCATGAATGGAAATACTGCTCTGTTTTGCACAATGTCCATCCATTCCTCCCTCATCTTGTACAACACCAGTGTATGTTATCTGTCTCTTATCCACCTCTCAGTGGGCAAGTACAAGAGCCAGGTGATAACTTCATGTCGAACAGCCATCAAGAACAACAACACATCTTCACTCTTCAAGATTATCCACACAGGAATGCCGTGAAGGATTTATTTCCCCATGCCAAACAGCCAGCAGAAACATTGTTACATCATCTGTCTGAATCGAAACTCATCATTGCTTCTTATGAAATTTATGGACCTGCCAAGTTGTTTCTTTTCATGAATATTTTACATTATCAGTGATAAAGAAGAGCTGCTTGGTATGATATTGCTTTGTCACATTTGTGTTGTACTGTTTAGTGAGTGGATGTCAGGTGTATGCCAGAGGGGAGAAATAAAAGTAAAGTACCATTATTAATTGCAATGAGGTAAACTGATCAGAAGGAATGGGGAAAGTTTAAATGGAGGCTGATCGATTACAAGTAAACAGACAGATGCAGGCTCTGAATTAATAAAAAAAGACAAAAGGGGTTATGGGGAACTCAGAAATTACACATAGGGAAGAGTTATTTAGCATATTAAGTGGCATTGGAGGATCTTCAATAAACATAGTTACATTTTGTCATGTGGAAAAATCATAAAAATCATTGCATCACAGAAGTTACCTGAGCTTCATATTATTTCTGTCCTAACATTTAGATTTGAAACAAAATATTTTTTTTATTGCTGTCATGTTGCTCAGTTGATGTGCCACAAGCAATCAGTATTGATATATATTTAGTTTCAACTTGAATGACAATGACAGGATATAAAGAATAACACATGCAGTCTTGCTGTCTGTGATGATTGCTACTAAATGTCATGGTGTGACCAAACCTTTCCTGAGACGATTTCTGCAAGATATTTGAGATCATCTTTCTTATCATACGAGGTGTGTGAATAAAGAGATAGAGAAAACTAAAGAGCGAATGGGAAAGAAGGAATGAATGAGTAATCTTAAAGTGAATGAATGAAGAACAATTTGTATGGTATGATCAGAAATAGAAGCCTGAGAGTAAGAAAGGAGTTTGGTTATGAAACTGTAACCATGATATGTTTGTGTACATGGAGCAATTTATGATGAATATTCGTTAACCCTTTCACATCATGGCTCTGTCTTTTTACTGAACACTCTAATCTAGTGTCTTATTCTAGTGTAGTTCAGTATCTGAAAATGTTTTTTCTGTCCCAAACGTAACTTATCTCCCAACAGTAGCAGTGTGAAAAAATTAGCCACTAGCCACACACTATGTATGTGATATGCACTCTACTATATAGGCGCTCAGCATGGTGTGAAAAGGTTAACCTTTGGCAGACTGGTTAGACTGGTTTCCGTCCAAGCACATAAATATCTGGTTCTCATCCTGCAGGATCCCACCTCATGCTCATGTACTGTCACAAAACATTGACTGTCTTTCGATGTTCCTACTAACTGTATAAACTTACTTTCAAAATTAATACTATCAAGGGGTATTTGGCATGTCTTAAATTTTATTACTATGGTAAGGTATAAAAGTTCCATGGCTATAACATTTTTATTTGTATTGAAAATTTTATCTTTGTATGAAACACAAAACATCTATTCATATGCACGTCCAGAGGATAATCCTGAGCGCTACCGTCCAACATTATTTGCCTCATGACTTGTTGAACTTCATATTTATTGTAAAGCATTCCGTATATGAACTTTGTTCTACTTGCATGTTTTGAGTTTTACACTTGTTTTCATTTATGAATTTAAGTGCTGTGTTGTTTTCACTTCATTATCTTGTGTCTGGCATTATGTCAGAATCTCTTAAGGGTTTGACTGAGATGGTCTTTATGACAACAGCAGTTATCAGTATACTGGCAGTTCTAAGTAACTCCATAAGTTGGGAGTGAAATTACACGTTGGTTAAGCAGCAGTGGTGGTTCGTCACTGGGTAGAATTTAGATAAAAAGAAAACTAAAGAACCTAATATTCCAAAAATACAAATTGCAAACCAAATCCAGATGCCCTTATGGTATTATATTTTATGCATTAATTTTTTTGTTATGCTCTTTACATAGTCATGTTTGATGCTGTTTGCCCCTCAGATAGTACGCTTAGTTGCCAACATCTACAGTGATAATTTTTTGTTGTTTTTTTGTTGGTTTTTTTTTTATGGGGGGAGGGGGGGGTTGGATGAAGGGGCAACGGAGAAAGGAAGAGTAGACTAGGTATTCTAGAGGTCAGTTCAGAGTAGGAAACAGCTGTGCTAAGGTCAGTCTTGGATCAAACTTGAGATAGGAACAGAGACCATAATTCTGCCAGCGGTCTGAATAAAACCCTCCTAGTATTAATTTTATCATATATTATCACTCTGTTTTGAATATGGCATAAGTAATTTTTTCATACTTTTTAGAGAAAGGAAGGAGAGAGGAGGGACATTTTTATGGTAAAGCAAGAAAGAGTCAACGTGTAGTTTTGCATTTGCAATTTTCGTAGGAGAATGTTAGTGCATTTCAATTTTTTCAACATGTTGGTATGGACATGGTACCCATAGTACTAAATGGCCTACGTATGACTTAGGCCATTTTTTTGAAGAACAGTAACATAAAAAGTTAAAATGGTTAGAGAAATTTTTAAATCTTGGAAAGCCTGACAGTATGGTCCAAGCCTTTTTATTTTTTTATTGTTATTCATAAAGCAAATGTCAGGCTGCAGTTTGAATAGAAAGACTATCTGATTTCCATGTTTATTCATCAGACATGGTAGGTTTGGTTTCTTCTTCTGACCTACTGTCGTACTAGCTTATCTTTTCACTTTTGTGAGGAAATAAGCTGCTGTGGTTTTATGTTTCATTTATAAATAAAGAACACTCAACAATGATTCTGATTTAAATCTTTGACTTACCGCTGTTCAAATTTCTCTCATTTGAAAACTCAACATCTGTATATAATGGAGGGTGTCACTGGCCTGTCAGCCCCAGTAAATGTGCAAACTGGTATCATTGTCTCATTCTTTGTATAGTGCGACCAAGCCAAGTCTCTATAATAAAGTTATTCTCATCTCATCGCGTCTTGTCTCATCTCAACTCATCTCATCTCACCTTACCTTATCTTACCTCACCTCACCTCACCTTATCTTACTTCACCTCACCTGACCTCACTTCACCACATCTCAGTTCACTTATCTCATCTCGTCCTGCCTCACCCACCACACTTCTTCTCATTTCATCTTATCTCATCTCACCTCATCTCATTTCATCTCATCTCATCTTACAAGCACATGCAAACAAGCACAAATGCATATCCAAACACAAGCACAAATGTACATACTATGAGTAACACTGGCCATACAGGAAAGAAAGCACACTCATAACCAAACAAAATACTCAACCATGAGTTTCAACAATGTTTTTCATACTTAAATAGAGAAGGCTTTATGTATAGAAAATTGTGTGCGTAGAGCAGCATAGGTTTACAGCAATCGTGGCTAAAGGTTTGAGCCACCTTACCAAAATTCATCTTGGATTTGGACCAATAATTTTGAACCACTCAGGTATACCTTTTCATGAATACTTAAAGAATTTCAAATACTGGTTTTATTATGAAATGGAGTGGACAAACTTGCATTGGTCTTGTAATAGTTTGGTAAACAATGCAGAAAAAGCAAGAAGTAAATAAATGCTCTCGTTCTGTATATATGTGTGTGTGTGGGTGAGTGGGTGTGTGTGTGTGTGTGAGAGTGTGTGTGTGTGTGTGTGAGAGTGTGTGTGTGTGTGTGTGTGTCTCTCTCTCTCCCTGTTTCTCTGTCTCTCTCGGTTTCTCTGTCTCTTTCTCTTTCTCTCTCTTTCTTCATATTTTTGTTCTTGCGTTTGGGGTAATGGAAACTCAAATTTCATAATATTGACTGGGGAATCAATACTTTAAATAACAAATAATGTCAATTTAATAACAAATATATCATAATGAGAATAGAATATATATTTCAAATATTAAACATGGGATTGATAATTTTTGGGTAAAATCTAAGATCAAAGATGGCTCAAACCCTTTACATCCTTGGCTAAGATCTGTCAAACCCTGACTTGAGAGTCAATGCGCTATGGGGACGTCACCTAGGTTCAAGTCGCGAGAGTCTTCCTACATGTTTCACTGTATAGCATTCCTGCTACAATATACGTTTGGTGAACTGAATGATGCCATCAGTTTGTCTGCTCTCTGAATACTTATCTCTGACAAAATGGCTGCCTCGCGCAACGTTCTTGCCTATATCTGATAGTGTGCACATTATTGATGCGATCCCTTACCATAATAAGAATAGCACTGGTGCATCAGTGCTAAATGCACCTGACGTAACGTTCAGCATGCAGAGATCCCTTCGTTAAAACGCAAGTTCTCATGTGTGTGGAGGTGAGGAATCTCCAATTTTCTGCTACAATGTTAGAAAGTAGTCAGAAGGTCAAGGCCAAATCCGGGTTATTCATATTGGGCAGATGGGCAACTTTCCTGTACGTCGCGCCTTTTAAGGACCCGAGAGGCCCAGTGCACATCCTGTGTGTCTGTCACAGATGGACCCGAAACATTTGTTGCCTCCTCTCCCCCCCCCCCCCCCCCCCCCCCNCCCCCCCCTCCCCCACTGAGTCCAGAGCCCTGTTAGTCGAGTTCTACTAATGGCCACCGCGGTTTCGGCGAATAGCTTACTCGACCAGGGAATCTTGACAAAGGTGATGAAATACAAGTTATGTAGTAACAATAAATTATTCGTAACTCTCGTGTATACAACATGATTTTCAGACATTCTAATACTGTAGAACCCTGATATAACGATAATTTCATCGGATAGAGTAGTATGATTGCATGACGCAGTAAAGGAGGATCGCCGTAAATGGTATTGTCTAACAAGACAATGCCAGTGTCAGCACTAGAACAAATTAAAGGGACGGGGCTAGTTATTTGCATCACAACCTAATAAGTCCACATTATTTTTTTCATAAAATCTAAAACTTTATTATATTTTTTTCTTTCTCCCGACAGTTTCTGAGAAAACACCGCAGGGGTGTTGTTTTGTTTTTTTTCAGCCTGCGGGCTCCGCCATTTCTCATGCTGCCTGACGTCACAAAGCGAGAAAAGCTTGTAAATGATTAGTGCAGACGCATGCGGAAATCGTGTGGACCAATTATCTGCTAGCCTTTATCACTTCAAGCAGCACGAGTTATGGAGGCGTGTGTAAGGTATAAATTCCGATATTTCAGCGGTGCTTTCTCAGAAATGGTCAGATGAAAGGAGAAATATATTCGGTTTGAAGTTTTTGAAGAAATAATGTGGACTTTTAAGATTGTACAGCAAAGAACTACCCCTGTCCCTTTAAATTGGATCACGCTAACCGGGTGACCAGTTAAATCAGACGATATGCTAAAAGAAATATACTTTTATGTGTAACTGAATGGTGAAACAAGATATCAATACCGTGGAGAAGTACAGAAATATCTATCCTGACAATGGGGATTGGTAATTGTGATGTAAGCCTGTCTAAAAGTGTGGAGTGATATTGGCAAAATAATTTATTTCTTATATTAATTTACATCAACACGCGTGCAGTGTACATGTTTCTTGACCATTCAATGCAAGACTGTTCTATGTTACTGATAAACAATTTACACATTCCGAAGTTGTTTTTTTTTTTTTTACAAAACGTGTCGAATAGTGGAAAATACAAAGAAATGCATAACGTTTCTCCAGAGTTAGTGTTGTAAGTTGTACACTCTAGGATATCATTGACACTCACTGACAATGTAAGGTGGAGGCAGTGTGATTGAAAATGGACAACGATTCTGTTTACATTTGATGCGTAGGATTGTAGTCACAGTAACACACGAGGCAGTTTACGTGGAATGATCCCGTGTCGTAAATATTGCAAGTACAAGTCAAAGGTTATCACAGTCCGATATAATACTGTATAATTATATCACAATTTGGGATAAACGTTTATATATACCATTAACATCCTCAGCTGTAGCAAAGCCAGTTCAGTGACTGCTCTCATGTCAAATAAAGAGCATTCCCATAAATAACATTCACAACGACATTCGTTTAAAAAAAGGCCAGGTTTAAGTGAATGAAGGCACTTTTTGTGAGAGAGGTTGNATTTGGGATAAACGTTTATATATACCATTAACATCCTCAGCTGTAGCAAAACCAGTTCAGTGACTGCTCTCATGTCAAATAAAGAGCATTCCCATAAATAACATTCACAACGACATTCGTTTTAAAAAAAAAAGGCCAGATTTAAGTGAATGAAGGCACTTTTGTGAGAGAGGTTGTTTTTTGTGTTTGGTTTGGGNNNNGGGGGGGAGGGGTTGAAGAGAGGGGAGGGAAGGCGTGATAGGGAACGATGTCTCAGTGTGAATGAAATACAGACTCTGACCCAGTCACCGATTTTCAAAAGACTGTCCAGGTTTGTAGAAAAGAATTACTACATGTATAACAGCAGACAGCCAACGCGATGTTAGCTAGACCACTGTCATAATACATCAGACAAAGTCTAGGCTTGCCTCTTGAAAGCTACGCCCGGTCAACGGAAACTATTAATGCAGAATTTATGCAGAGCGAATGAGCTGTCAGTCACTTCTTTTTAACTTACAGAAAGCATAGATCCATCAGATATTTAATGAGACAAACAGGAAGGCAGCCTAGAGATGTGTGTGTTTTGCCCCTTTAGCTTCATGAAATGCACTTATCAGTTCCGCTGTTTGCATTCTCCTCTACCGGCTGTTGATGAGAAACCACATCTAGCCCACTGCTAAAATTAATAATTTACATTTTGGCAGGAACTTTATGTTTCAATTTGCATTCATGTCATTAGAAACACGTGAAAACATTGCAGTTCACATCAACATTTTTAAATGGCTCCCAGCCGTTTTAAAGCACTGTTTTCTCGATCATTCGCATGAGTGTCTGACTCGTCATCAGAATCTGAGAGATTACCATCAGACAGCACTGGCGTAACTCCATCGGAATACAAACTTCGTCTATCTTCCTCTTCCTTCTTTGTCCTTTCATCGCCAATTTTCAGGTAGGCGAGTTTTTGTCCAACGTGGTGAAGAGGGTACTGTCTCACAAAGCTCGGACTCAGCTCTGTGAAGCCCTCGTTTGGAGGATCCTGACGGATCAGAATTTGCTGAAGAAGCTCGAACCGCTGATCGAAAACTGGTTGACCCTTTCGCTCGTTTCTTCCGTGACCGAATCTGGAGAAGCCGCTTGCAGCGCTGTGAGCTTCAGCGGATGCAGCGCCCTCTGGCGGACGCTGTACTGCTTCAGATCCGGAAGTGTCCGTGTCTACAGGTATGGCGGTCTCCGTTGGTTGATTGGCGTCATGAATAGCACCAATTTCTGCGTGCTCTTCGGAGGGCAAGTTAGCGTTTTCAGCTGCTCCATTTACTGTTTGTTCACTGTCGTCAGGAAAAGCGTGAAAAAGCCTGGTGACACCAGCAGGGCTTTTATCAACCCTGAATCCCACACGTCTGCGAGGTTCGAAGTGATGTGTGGGACCTTGACCCTGAGCCTGACCTCCAGTTGAGTGTGGTGAGTTGATGTGAGGGAGAGTTGAATCCTCCTTTGCACTTTGTTCTGAGAGATAAGACGGAGAGCTTTGGTGTTGCCAACCATTCGTTAATCCGTTGAGAAATTTAACCTGGGGGCTCCTCCTTCGTTTCTTGCCCTTTCGTCGCCCTTGCATGGACTGAATGGACACGCCGATGCCGTTTGTCGAGTGAATGCTGGGAAGTGAGAGCCTCTGATGGTCATCACCCTCGATGTCTTGTCTGAGATCCTCCACGCTGCTAGCATAAAAATGTTGCTCGAACTCCTGGTAGTCCTCACCGTGGTCCACTTTGGTCAATTTCGTCAGGGCCTTGTCTTTGTGTTGCCTCCTCAGCAGAAAGGACTTCATGTGCATCTCTAGTTCACGCCCGGTCTTGTAACGCTGGGACTGAATACCGGACAACTGGACGTCCAGCATCTGAGGAAGGAGTAAAGTGGTCTATGTACAGAATGTATCATTCAGATAATTTTGAATATGTAACGAACATGATTTTGCACTGCAAGCAAATAACGATGGTAATAATAATAATAATAATAATGCGGTTTATAAGTCTCTTGTCCAGGTTTATGACAGCTCAGGCGACTTCACACTATTATTACCCCAGCAAGCTTGATCACGCTAGAACTTTCTCAACTTCATGGGGAGCACTCAGTGCCGCTGTCATTTACATGCGCTGAGCACTACCATTCTGAAAATAATTTTCACTGCCGTATAGCCAGGTACCCATTTTACAGACGGTCGACTGAGGAAAATGTTAATAAAATGTATTCCCACGGCATTTACAACATGACTATGGTTGGGAATCGAACCTACAACAAATCAAACAAATAAATTATGATCTATGTTCTCATTTCTTGCCAGAAACATTACTACTGCACTCCGGACATGACCATAGGTAATCTAATCACTCATGCGTCGTTCATACTTGACCGAGCCTGAAGATTCCACTTGCAGCGCTTCGGACTTCAGCGGATGTCGTTCCCTCTGGCGGACACCAAGTTACTGCCAACCGGTTATTATGTCATTTGTTATCTGAGTGAGGGCTACTCGGCTCCTTCCGCCAACTTCCTAATGACTAGAGCGAATAACGATCAGAGTGAAAAGGACTACAGCGAATACCGACTAGTGCAAATAGCGATGAGAGCAAATAACGACTAGAGCGAATGACGACTAGAGCGAATAACGATTATAGCGAATAACGACCAGAGCAAATAACGATTAGAGCGAAATAACGACCATAGCGAATAACGACTAGAGCAAATAACGACTAGATATAACGACTAGAGCGAATAACGATCAGAGCGAATAACGACTATAGCGAATAAAGACTAGAGCAAATAACGATTAGAGCAAATAACGACTATAGCGAAAAACGACTAGAACAAATAACGCCTAGATATAATGACTAGAGCGAACAACGACCAGAGCGAATAACCACTAGAGCGAATAACCACTAGAGCGAATAACCACTAGAGCGAATAACCACTAGAGCAAATAACGTTTTGAAGGGATAACGATTAGAACTAATAACAATTAGGGCAAAAACGACTACAGCGAATATCGACTAGAACGAATAACGATTCAAGCGAATAACCACTACAGCGAATAAAGCTGTAGATCACTCTTTGTTATTTAGCATGCATGATCAACTCCAAAACTTCTGCTATCTGCATTCCGTTGTCAGAGAAATGTAACTGACTGATATGGTCTATTAGATATTATTGCTATTGGTTTGTGCATCTTTCACTTTCAGAGGCGAGATTTGAAGGCGCAGCCACGCTACTAGTATACTATTTACATTTACAATTGGCTTAAAACAAGAGTCCCTTGGTTGGAACTGACGAATTTCAAAACGGTCTGTTTGTTCGATCATCTTGACGTTTCCAGCACTTGTCTCCTAAGCCTTTGAACTGGTATCTGTCTTTTACACACACGCACATACAAACACACGCACGCACGCACACACACACACACACACACACACACACACACACACACACATACACACACACTCACCACCACCACCACTGAAGAGGATTTTAAAACCTTAGTAAATAAATAATTCAGGTTCACATAATTGTGTATGTTGTTGAAAGTAAGTGAATTATTTGACCTATAGTTTCTTCCGTAAGTGTTGGTATGTTTGTATAGTAAAATGTACGCAGGCCGGGTGTAATCGACACTGACTAGTAACTGGAAATATCGACAGTGCGATTTAGTTAGAGCTTGCCGCTAGCCCTTCACTTTTAAACCTTTTGATAATCAATACAACGATTTTTAGCCTAATTAAATGATAATTGCTTGCGACCCGGGCTGATGCATGCCAAAATGAAAATGAAATCCTTTCATTCCACGAAGTTAAAGAGGGCTCTTGCCCACTTTTATAATTCTAATCAATCTTTGCATTTTATTTAATGTTCTTCTCGTTAATCCGTGGCGCCCGATTAACTCGAATCATAAATGTCCAATAAAGATAAACCCTTATTCCCGTAACACAAACAGCCCCTCCCGTGGAGTCGAGGAGCAAGAAAAACCCGCAAACAAGAGCCAAACAAATAAAAAACCGAACCCAAACGCTCCACACCCTGATATCAAATGACAGAATCGCGTGCAAAAGTTAAGAACCGGCTCTTGAGGCATTTCGATTACCTTGCAATAATGTGAAGTGGAACAGTGTTGATAATGATATAACGGTATGCGGACGAACTTTTACGTTCGCATTAATTTCATTGCCTTTGCCGTTATCATCCGTAAAGCTTGTCATTAAATGTTATAGGTGCTTAATGATGGTGATGATGATGACGTTAGTACAGTGAGACCTCGATCTTAAGTACTTTTTTGTATTAATTAGACCTTGTTATTTCATATATACAGATTAATTGTTATGTACTATTTCATCATTATGGGGGACTTCAATATTAAGTATACCTGAAATAAGAAGTATGCTTTTTCCTTGCATCAAGGTCTATCTTATATTGAAGTTCTACTGTATTTAATATAGTCTTGTAAAAGCAGCAACTTTTGTTCGTCTCAACGTCGTTTCAGGTCATACTCAACAAATAAGGCAATGCCTCTTTGCTTCACAAAATTCGATCTGTTCTGATGTCAGCACTGAAATGAAAGTGGGGGATCAAAAACTTAAAGCTACGCCACTCGATCATTACTTCCGGAAGGCAAGACCTGTGGACATGTCCTCATGTCGAATGGATTTGCTTTCATTTCACAAGTACTAGACATTTTTTCATCAAAGCACAGATTCTATGCAATAAGAAATATTTTACTCATGAAATTCGCCCCCCCCCCCACCTTCCCCTCCCAAACCTCACGAAAAAAAAAACACTAAAAGACACCAGCCCTCCGGTGTGAAGCTGCTGTTGAATCATATTAATAAAGTGTCCCATAGTGCCTTCCATCTCTGTTTATACCCCGCATGGGCCTTTAAAAATGTAACATTATTATGAAGAATTAGATTTCTTCGTGCTAATATAATCGTTGTAGATAATCTAAAATCTAATTTTTTCTTAAAACTCTATAATATGTGGGATACGTGGCTATGCGTCAACAGGGACTATTTTTGCAACATCGGCTTTTATTTTATGTGCTATTCATCGACCCTAATTGCTTGATTTAATCCTCGGTTATAGATTGTTCAATTTTAAACTGGTGAGCTTTATTAGTATTTAAGGTAGCGTAGCCATGCGGTTTGTGAGTCGTAGCCAACTCAGAAACTGCAGACTTTCAAGTCCAAGGTTTATGTGTTTGACCGCGAGCTGGGCGGTTTACGTTATAATGTTCATGGGAAAGACACTTCACTTCCATTTCCTCACTCGACTCAGGTGTAAATGAGTACCTGGCTTTAGAGCTGGGGGGACCAGGGCGCTGCACCGCTGGCGACCAACAATGACTTTGTTATTTTGTTATGTATTTCATTACATATGTGATTTTTATTGTTTTATGTGTTTGTTTTATGAATAAGAATGATGTATAACACTGTATGACATTGTAAAACAATTTCCCTACCGGGTAAAGAAAGTCGTATTAATTTTCATTTTCATTTTTTTTTTCATTTTAATTTCTTCTTGCGCACACGATGATGTTACACTAACAATGTTGATGATGACAATCCAGCCTCACTGTGGAAAAACAAAACAAGGGATCTGGTACTGCAGGAAATCCACTAAGTTTGTAATTTAAACAGGTAGTCATCATTCAGGAAAATGGGGGGATACATCCATTTATTTTCTAGGATATTAGTAAGTACAAGAAAAAAAAAACATGATGTCGCATGGAAGTAAGTCTGTTTGAACTTAAGAATAGGGGTTCATGGCCTCAGGCAGCGGAGATAAGTCAGAACCAGAACCTGACAATATGACCGCTTCTTCCCCCGTAGGCAGTTGAGAAAGTCACTGAATCGATTGGTCTGCTAAGATAACAGCATAATACGGAACGTATACACAATCATGCAGGTAAAGAATATGTAAAAAGTTATGAAGAGAAGTGCCAAAATAGCTGTGAGGATACTAGTGAGGGAATGATGATGGAGACAAGGTTCGACTTACTGTTTGTTGTGTGACATTGTCATAGAGCAAGACCCTTGGCACGTTGGTTTTAAGCTTCAGCCCTCCTCTGTATTTCTTCCCATAGTTCGGTAGGATGGTGGGAGGGCGGTGCATGTAGCTAAGATCACTTGATGGACGCACGGGTGACCCATTTAGAGACCCGGATGGTGACTGCACAGATCTAGTCTCTGATTTCGACCTCATGATGACGTCACTGGCGGCCATCAGGGTATGGCATGAGATCGTGTCACCATAAAGGCTTCTCTAGGCCTGGGAACATGAAAAAAAAAGTTTATTATAGACATTACCGGAATATGCTAGTGAAACAAATCGTCATGCTCATTCAATGTTTGCCTAACAGTCAATGTTTTAGGTTTTGATAAAAAAAAAAATGGGTAAATATTAAAAAAAATGGAGTACTATAAACATCTCAAATCATCAGAAAAGTGACATTATTGTAATGTGGAATGAGCGTGACGAAATTTTAGATCTAGGTCTGATCAGCTTTCCATACAATCCGACGGGATCAGTAATGAGGTGCAGTGAAGCAAATTTTCAAGCCCTCCCTTGACATCTTACAATGCTTTCAAACCAATTTGAAAATTTATCTTTTTAAGAAAATTATAGGCCTGTTATGAATGACCAAGGATAGCTTGCCACATCGCTTCTTAAAACAAAAATTATTCAAACGCTGTTGACTGTGCTGTGTTATGTGAAGTAGAAAGAAAGAACTGTTTTCACAAAGTGACTTGGGTCTACAAAACTGGGATTTGGCACTAAACAAACGCGCTCCATTATCATTTTTATTATTCAATATATTACTTATATCTCCAGCCAAAAGTGTTTAAGACAAATCGACTTGTATCACTGATTTTCAGCCACAGATTATTTGCTCTTACGCTGCTTCTCAAATTATGCTTTCAGAAACATAAATGCACCGTGTCATGATAGTTTTGCACAAGATATTCTAGCTATTACCCGAAGAAGATCTAAACAACAGTGAACTCAGTTTCCATCCATTTTGCACTTCAGTTGTTTTGTGAGAGGACGGTACTGCCTGCTGCATACCATACTGTTATGATCTGCAGCATGGCAACTTGGAATGATAAGACCACCAGCTGGATCCCTCACTGGAAGAAAGTAACATAAAAAGGACTCGTCTCACTTGAAAATTACGACAACACCATTTGCATACTGCCAATGGAGTTGCCCGATTCTCTTAAAATTGTAGCAGTGAAGGAAGATAAATCGCCGGAACAAAATCCTTGAACACAAAAATCGTCTCGTCCTGTTTCCTTACATCCGGAATCTACAGCAGACAGAAATGTCGTCTGCCTTGAAGCGCGGCTGCAAACAAGAAACTCAATGACCTTCCATACAATCCGACCGCAAAGCGACACCCCATACATTTTGTCAGCTTTTTTTTTTTTTTTTGGCTTTATTTTGTTAAAAAAAAATATTTTGCCTTGCCGCCGTTGATGTTCCTGCCATTAGTGGCTAAGTGGTTTCTTTTGCACCAACTGTTTGTGCGCACTTACTCACCGCGTGGCGTCCATTATAACCTGGCATGGGTTACCGGCCCTAATGACCTCTGAGAGCATGAGGAAAGAGATTAGTCTTGACCTCTGTTTCCGGTGTACCCTCACACAATTTGATCATGCTGGCCACCAATACCTAGAAAGCGATGCACGTAGTATTCTCCTAATTCTGTGGTTGCCGACTTGCATATTTTTAATATCCATCCATCCATCCATCCATCCATCCATCCATCCATCCATCCATCCATCCATCCACTTGTCTCTTGATCCATATCTAGGTCTGTGTCCATTCGTAATCTCTTTCTGCCTTTCCGTCCACTTTTCTGCCCTTCAGAATCTATATTATCCAATCTCCTGCTCTTTCTCCCATACGTTTTTCTACCAATGGGTCAAACCTACAATAACACTGTCGTTGACCCCTCTGCTATACCCCTCATCTAACACAGATTTTTCGTTCATTCAATCAATCGGCTCCGAGGACCAAACTGTAGATCGATACAAATGGTCAACGGACTCAATTAGCAGCCAAACAATCAAAATTAATGTGGCTCGTCACTATGGTCAAAGCCTATTATCAGCTCTGGAAATGACCTCTTTGAGTGTGGTCAATTTCGAGCTTTCGAGCTTAGAGGGAAAACCTCAGACCGTATAAGTACAGACCGTATAAGTACAGGGATACAATGGTTCGATTATTATTGTCATCAAGTACTGAAAATGTTCATGCCTGCGCTCATGCAAAGAGAGAGATAGGGGAGAGAGAGAGAGAAAGAGACAGAGTGAAAAAGAAGAAGATGGCGTGCGGATTGACCACAGGTGCTGAGACAGTGACCCCTGTAAGCATCTTACTCCTCTTGAGACTCTCAGTGTGTCGGATAACGATCGCCTGACCTCATTGGAGGCGTTGGAGGTTCCAGTCTTAGAGAGGCTGTCCACACATCTCGCACACCCACCTAGACACCCATATCCCACTTGGAATGTCTTTTGGGACAGGAGAACTCAGGTGCCCCTTCATCCCCACAATACAAGACACAAGCAGTAGCCACAGTAACAGAGATAGTTCTGGGGTTGATGTCAGTGAATGGGGATGTTGAGAGTGAAGGGAGGGAGGGAGGGAGGGAGGGAGGAAGGGAGGGAGAGAGAGACAAAGATAGACAGACAGACAGACAGACAGACAAACAGACAGACAGACAGAAGGACAGGCAGACAGACAGACAGACAGACAGACAAAGAGTAGGTATGTCGTTACTATTTCCTACGTAATGGGTGTTAAAGTGGCAAACGCATGTCGCTAGATACTTCATTTCCCTTTCCCCACTTAACCCACTGTAAATGAGTACCTGGCTTTTGAGCTGGTGGAACCAAAGCACTGCACCAGGGGCGACAAGCAAAGACCTTGTTATGTATGTCATTTCTAGTATTATGTATTTACATGTATGATGATATTGTTTTATGAATTAGTTGTATCACACTATATGATATTGTAAAACAATTTTCCTACGAGGTATAGAAAAATTGCATGTTTATTTTCATTTCATTTTACTCATAAGTCGCTAGTCTGATTGATAACTGGAATGCCATTTAAATCTAGATCTATACATACCCACGAATTTCCTTGAAACCATGCATCTTTTAAGAGAGAGTTTTCGCATTAAGGAAAGGATCTCCTACCATTGTAAGAATTACGTTAGTGCATCAGTGCTGAATGCACTTTTGTAGCATTCATCATGCAGCGTTAACGTACTTCTCACGATGGTAAGAGGACCCCATCGTTAATGCAGAAATTCCCTATTATCAATTCTTTCAATTTTTTTTCAATTTTTATAACCATTCCTCCCAAGTTACATGTGGGTGGTTAAACATTGATAACGCATGGCAGTACAAAGACAGAACAATAATATAAATGCATATGTACTCATAGACAAAACAACATAACTGTGTAAATACCCATAGACAAAACAACATAACTGTATATGTACTAAATAAAGAAAATAAAAATTCCATCAGTAAATTGGTAAATGTCTGCTGGAATCCCTAACCAAGGATAGCCCTTACTCACCTCAAGTCAGTGGAAAAGTGAAGTATTGACAGATCTTATGAGGAATGAACAAATACTCTTATCACGAATGCCGGGAAGTTCGCAGCTGAACAGTTAGTATTGATATATTCTCATTCATGCTCCTAAAGTACATAAAAAAACACGAGGGAATCCAAATATCAAACGTTCACATAACAATAACTGCCTCACTTTGCATTTATAGGTAGGGCGGGATGTAAAAACTGCAGGTGACATGTACGTGACAATGCAGTTAACAGACAAGTATTGAGAGAGACAGTATGGTGACGTGGCTATGAGAAAAGACTGGCATATCTCTTACGAGAATTAGTCAGAGACAGGAGTTTTGCACTGAGAAGAGCCGAGAGATATTTACTTGTGTGTTGTGCTTTGATAGGGCTCCCTCCCTCCCTCCCTTCCTCCCTCTCTCTCTCTCTCTCTCTCTCTCTCTCTCTCTCTCTCTCTCTCTTTCTCTCTCTCTCTCTCCCTCTGAGTAATATCATTATGCAAAGCAAATGACTGAATGTCAAATAATGTCCCTTTGCTCAGTAGGCCCCAAAAGAATTTTGAGACCAATTATTGCCTCCCCCGAACCTCCTTTCCACAACCACCTTCCCTCACCCAGCACGATCAGAAGGCGCCCAAAATCACAACAGTGCTATCAAGTGAATGGCATTAATTTTTGCCTTTGCTTGAGAATATGTTCTGGGCTATCATTAACTTAAGGACTTCCTGATTGCAAGAAAACAACGCCTTGCTTGGGCTAAGGCCTGACAGTTCCGAATTTAAACCCACAATAATTATGACACTTGCAGGTGCCTCCGCTCTTGATTTGTGTTAGCTTTCGAAGGTGTGTGTATCGGCTAGATGAGAAATTGGTAGGCTACACCCCACTCATAGACAGATTATGTCCTGTGTGTGATATATAGCTTTGGGCGACGAATTTCACTACATTTTCGAATGTTCAGGCTTAAAAAAAAACAGACAGGGAAATTTTCTTACCAAAACCATTTCAGAACAATCCTAACATCTTCAAAATAAAATTACTCTTCAGTGACAACCAAAATTACAGCATTCATCATAATCTGTCTCGTTTCGTTAGAAAAGTCAGGGAGGCATTTTGAACCGTCTTCAAACCCTTGCTCCCCTACCCCACTTTTATTTTTAAAATTATTTTTCCTTTCTCCCTCCTAAACGATTCTGCATTACCATTTCGTTACTTTCCACATTATTGTATATACTACAGTCTGGAAATAAAATTCAGTTCAGTTCAGTTCAGGTAGATAAGTGGAAAAAGAGTGCATGGACAAACTGTATACTTCTTTGCTGTGTACTGTGTTCATGAAATATTGTATTGTAAAATGATAAGTATTGACCAAAGGCCTAATAAAAGCTTTGAACTTGAAATTGAACTTGAACTTGAAATCGAACTGAACTTGAAATTGAACTTGAACTTGAACTCGAACTTGAAATTGAACGTGAACTTGAACTTGAACTTGAACGAGATCGTGGTGATTAAAGTGTCAGTTACGCATACACTTTGCAGTACAGTGATTATGAATGGAAATCAAACCTCTAAATAAAGAACGATGCCAATTTCCCGTTCCAAAAATGTAAGCAGTTCCAGTTTTAGTTTGCTTATTTAGGCCAAAGCCAACTAGGCTACATAATAATATATTATACAACATTTCAGGAGGGATGGATAAATGAGAAACGAGAAAAAAAATTAAGAGAAAAAAATATATGCATAACAAACACTTACATTAACTAAATGGCATCTCTTTCTCCCCTTTTTCTCTCTCTCACTCTCTCTCTCTCTCTCTCTCTCTCTCTCTCTTTCTCTCTCATACACATACATACAGGCGCGCGCGCGCACACACACACACACACACACACACACACACACACACACACACACACGCACATACACACACACATATACACATATACATGTACACAGTCACTCTCTTCCTTTCTATCTTCATACTCACGCAAGGACGATTTTCTTTCGTATTATTTCCATCAGCACTGGTGCTGAACACAGCTTTTTTTTACGTTCAAGAGTCACATAATGGCGGGTCATCATTACAAATTACTGTTGCTTTCTTTGAATTCTGATGTCTAAACTGTGATCCAGTGACTCCCCAAACACCCAAAAAGTCACAACTACAAATAACGATAGACTCCGTATTTTGTGAATTGTTGACTGTATTATGGGGCTCTTTTGCAATGTTTTCAATGTCACAAATCTGAGTCATTCTTTTTTTTTTTTTTTTGGAATATGGATATTCTTTGACCGATATCGCTTTGCGCATGTCTCACACGGGAATTGCTGCAAAGAACTACCGTTATCTCTATTGAATTCAGTGTATGAAAATACAACCGCTTTGGATACAAGCTTCGATACTATCAACATTCATACAAACATGAGGATTATGACAAGGATTCAGCAGGATATAATTTTGTTTTCATAGACATACACGAGACATGAGCTTGTTTACTTAGTTCAACACAGCTAGTTTGAATAGACACAAAAATCTTGTCTTTTTATCATTATTGCGTCCAGGGGGTGTGTCTACAGTGTCTCCTTTTGTGGCAATATCCAAACATTCTCCCACCCATAGCTCGTTTCACGGATAAAAAAAGCGTTTTTTGGCAAAACAGACTTAATTTTTTGGCGGGTTTTTCTTCAGTTTTGCATGTGAGGTGACACTAGGTAGTCCTCATAGAATTTAAAAATTGGGTTCTGTCCAATATATGGGTGAGTAGGTCATTTAGTGCCTACAGAATAGATATATGTAATGCCCAGTCTCTCTGACTGAAAGTAAAGAGGTTTTACGACATCAGAGGATCACGATTGTTGTGAGTAATTTTCGTGTCACATCTTTACTGTAAAACTGTGTCACATCTTTACTGTAAAACTGTTAAATATATGCGTATGCTTTACATACATTACAGAGACAACGG
>JAWQUT010000263.1:787686-801950 GCA_033807755.1 Ellobium chinense
GGGGGGGGGGGGAGAGAGGGTTCGCACATTTTAAATTTTTATTAGTAGGTGATTTGCTATTTGAACGTTTTGGTGTGCAGTTATAGTGTAGCTTTTTTAGGATTGGACGTGAAAGATTGCACTCCAAAGTGCAAAATGACGCGTTGATTAAAAAAAAAAAAGCATCTTCAATGTGTCCCTCATTTCCTGGAGGCTTGAACTTCAAAAACGTCGTAGATTTACTACTGCAAAAAACTTCTATATTTTGTCCAAATTCTGCTGTGTGCTATTTTACTTACCTTAGGCCCACCACGACTGGATTCACCTATAGGCCAAAGCGCTACATCATTGTTATGGATTTTGGTACCAGCCTTTCAGGCTAGCATGTCCACATGAACACCAAACACAGTAGTAACCTACTGATTTCGTTATGCAAGTGTTGCTGAAAATACTTTTTTTAAAAAAACCGGGTAGGGGGATTTTCAGAGGATTTTTATTGTTTTACATAGAAAACCAATGATACATATAACTATTCGGTACAGAAGATCGCCGAAAATCAGACCTTGGACTCGAGCTCAACTTTATCGTATTTATCCTCTTGCAATTTCGTAAATGTCCCTCACTATGCAATGATAAGTGATAACTTCACTCATCCATCCATCCATCCATCCATCCATCCATCCATCCATCCATCCATCCATCCATCAAGTGTCGGCCACGGTTTTCGATGACTGTGACTTCTGTGGTGCCTCATGCCCCTGGTCCTATCTCTGCGATGGTTGTGATACCTGCGGTAAGTGACACATAATGGTTTGGGCAGCAGCAGCAACAGCAGAAGCGGCAGCAGCAGCATGTACAACATCAGCGATGTTATAAAGCTCACTATACGGAAGATGATGATTGAAATCGCTCTGGATATATGAACTTAGGAAATGGCAACAGGAATAGAATCTAAAGCTAAAAAAAATTTTTTTTTCAGGAATAGAATCTAAAACTGATCCATTCCAGTGATGAATGCACAATCATGATGGCAAAGTGGTGTCAGCAATGTCATTATAAGGGTGGTGAAAGAGACAGGGGACATAGCCTAAAAAAAAAATGCATATTATTTTTGTAACAACTTTAAACGGTGTACATTTTCCTCCCTTCTGACATGAGGAAACACCGCTAGACTGTCGGAATTTTAAACTTCTATACGCCGTGCATGACTTGTGCTGTTTGACGTCATAACGCGAGAAGAACTAGCAGACGTAGGCCTATGTGCAAACTGTCTGGACCAATCGTCTGCTAGCTTATCTCGCTTTTTGTCGTTACACGGCAAGAGTAATGGCGCCACGCACAGAGTGGAAAGCCCGACATTCCTGCTGTGTTTTCTCAGAAAACAGAATATTATGTGCGGTTTGTACGAACAGCTAATATATGGACTTATTAGGCTGTGAATCAATTAACTATTCCTCTCCTTTAAAAAAAAAATTGCAGCCTCGCTCAGAAAACCTGTGAGTATTGCCAAGGTGAAAACATCAGTTTCTCTAACCAAGGTCCTTCATGACACTATACAGAAGTTCAGCATGACAGAGTCTTGCCGTTGTAATGAAACAACAAGACAGGAGTCTAAATTAAGTAGGAATGCGCATAGTTAGAAATTTGAGTAGAAGGAATATTGTATTGTCGTTATGGCCGAGTTTGTTAGATGCGAATTCAGACTTCATGCTTCTAGTTCAACATTTACGGCTCCAACTGATTATCATTGCTAAGAAACTGAAAGACACCTGTGTTAAAGAGTTTCTTCTGAAATAAATTAGGGAACTCACTTTTTTTAAAAATTGGTCCTTGCCTAAATTAGATTCCTGTCATCTGCCAAATGAAAACTTTATTATATTAAAGTTTGGTATGGTGTCATGAAAAACTTATAAGATTCTGATGTATTCATTTTGTCAATATTCACGTTGTGTTTTCTAGGCTAGGCTACGGACGTTTTGATCCACCCTCGTATGTATAGAGATGTAAGAATGAGAAAAAAAATTGATCGGACCAACAATATCTATGTGGCAGGACTACCTCCAAATAAACCATCTTATGCCAACTTCTTTAATGTTTAAATTAAAACCTTTAGTTAGTCTTTCATTTCGTAGCTTTCTAGCCAGTCTATCTTTAACGGAGTGCTCTTTAACAGTATAATATGGCAGTCTGTTATTGTTTGTTTATTCCATACTTCAATAATAAATTTTCTATGCCCTCTGATAATTGTAATATCAGCTTAAATATCAGATTCTACTAGATAAACAATTTTTTTAATGCTATTTTTTCCTGCTTTGTTGTTGTTTCTTCGTTCTATACTTCAGTGATAATTTCTATGCCTTCTGGTAATTGTACTATCTACTAAAATGATATTAGAATCTAGTGAAATGGTTAAGGAAAATCAAAGTGGCAGTTTTGTTCATAAGTCTTTTGTTTACAGGAGCCGATGAGGACAACCAGACTACTCTGAACAGCACTGAACTTTCCTTATTATCCCTGTTCTTGGGAAGATAAGATAAGATAAGATAAGATATGATACAACTTTCTTGTCCATATAAGGCACATCTTCTTCATTTCCAGCAAAATACAAAACATCATATAAAAATACTGTAAAAGACATCCTGATCTTATAACTATTCCACACATACTCACGCCCACCTTAAACAGTCATAAACGAATAGATGACATAGGCCTGGAAAATAGGCAAGAAATGCAAAATTCAATACAGATAATTAAATGACGATCATTTTGAAATATTGTTGATGATGGTCATAAATGACGATCACAACATCTAAATTTTAAATTTGAACAAAAAATGACAAGGGGACAAAGACTGCCTGTATAGCAGCTCTAGTTTCACATCTGTTAATGAGACATACTTTCTTAACATGTATTTTCCATCGGTTCTTCGAAAAACCTGAACGGAATAATGGCCGTGATCAATGCATTAAGTTAGTTTCTGAATATTGATCTGAAATAAAATACGGAATTGAAAAAAAGAGGAATCCATGATGAGTTTACTTTTCTCTTTTTATATTTGTTGGTGTTGTTGTTGTTGTTGTCTTGGTGATTGCTCTGTGTGATTTTATTGTTTGTTCACATTTCCCACCCAGATCCTTCAACATTTTCCTCATCTTTGCTTTCTCACAATGACATCAGTAGAAATCAGTTTTCTTGGGCAGCCCAGCTTGAGTCCAGAAAAAAACTAAAAGTACTAAAGGAGAACGCCCTCTCTCCCATTTGGAAAACAAGGGCAATCACTGCTGATGATTTATTGCACATATTATGAACCTGTATTTCTATAGTCTAATCGATCACCGATTAATTTCTTCAAAGTTCCTCCTCGGCTCCATCACAACCCTCTCAGAATCAAACTTCTCCATTGTCTCAAAATCACAGTCAGTAAAGTGCACTTAAGTAAGCCTAATGCACAGTTTTAGAGATTCACGACTGCAGAATAAATTCCATGCAATTTCTTAGTAGTTAGGACTGAAAAGACCCAACCCCGTCAAAGCAAAAAAAAAAAAACAACAAAACAACAAAACCGTCATTATCTTCGCCCATAGACGACCCGGATATCCGTCATGAGGAGCTGATGCATTTGTAATCAGGATTCTAATTTCTAACACAAAAGATCGCAGAAAGAAGGGAGAGTACCACCCTTAGGAAATGGGAGAACGGGTAGAGTGAAAAAGAAAGCCAGGAAAAAAAACAACGAAACGGATCAAAAGCAGTGTATAGGTTACGGCACCAAACTGCAGAAACCATTTGCAGTAGGGTGTAATCGTAAGCTGTTGTACAAACTTTTACCTTGAGTCACCATGAACCACGAAGATCTTAAAAGATCGAAGTGTTAACAAAACTGATTGGTTTCCTCGAGAGAATCGATTAGCCTGCCCGGTCGATCAGCGTCTATAGAGAATGATTGTGTCACCTTCCTGCCAGAGAGCGGTGGACATGTTTGCCGAGGGAAATCTCTTACGTTGAGTCTACCGGCCGCCGTTTTTTTTTTGTTTTTGTGAGGTCGTGGAAGAAGTGGGGCTGGCTAGAGAAAACGTGCACTTTGTAAACATGCAAACAGGTATGAGAGTGGAGGTAATACAAGCTGACATGACCAATATTTCCCGATGGATTTATGGGGTTAAGCCATTCGTAATGAAACGAGAGACTATAGAGCGCGATATAGAAGGGAGAGAAGGAGAGAGAGAGGGAGACGGACAGAGAGTCAGTCAGACAGACAGACAGACAGACAGACACACAGGCAGGCAGACAGACAGACAGACATAGGTGAGAACAGATTAATAGAGTGTGTACTGCGGAAGAGGCGGCAATGATAGGCTTGATGTCAGCCCGAAAAAAAAATCCGTAAGATAATAGGCAAACCTAAAGACCTGCCGGGGGTCAAAAAGTGAAAAGAAGCAGGATGGGAAATTTCACTAATTTGAAATAAATCACACTATTCACACTGGAGCTTTGTTTATCCAGATCGCACGAGTAAACATGTCCAGCTGCAAGGAAATTTTCAAGAACATCAGTTTACTCTCCCTCCGAACGTTGCAGTAGATAAAAAAAATGCCTAGTCTTTGAAATAAGGAAGCAAACCCATCCGAGTCGAAACAGTGTCCATGGCCAGTTTTATAGGCGGGGTCTTGTCTTCCAAAGATAACGATCGGATAGCACAGCTTTAAGAGAATAGCGCTGGCTTCGTGTCGTTGAAAAAAAACAAACCCAGAAAACGATACACCTTTATTCAGCCTCATTGCAAATGTCACAGGCTGTGTTTTGTTTTGTTTCTTTACTAACGTTCACCGTGTAGCAGATCAGTCTCAACATTCACGTCAAAAAGTGTTTTTTTTCTTCTTTGTCAAATTAGGACATTATAAAAGAAAAGAAAACAAAATATTCCCCCCCCCCCCAAAAAAAAAAAANCCCCCCCCCCCCCAAAAAAAAAAGAAGGGGAGGGGAGGGCAGAAAAAGAAAACTCAGTGTTGTCTGTGCTACGTTATGTTGATGAGAAGGAAAACCTTGGAAGCTTAAGTAAAAGACTTGTTCGCAGTGCTAGCTTATATTCTTTTACTAGGCAGGAAATAACTAGTCTAATAATATTCAATAACTTTAAAGGTTAGAAGCTGAAATGATAGTTTTGGCAACTTAACAGAACAGTGTAATTGTAATTGTTGCAAGCTTCATTGTGTGAGGTGATAAACTGCAATTACAGCAAAACAACAACAACAACAACAACAACAACAGCAACAACAACAACAACAACAACAACAGCAACAATAACAACATCATCAATAATAACAACAACAACAACAATAACAACAACAACAACAATAAAAATAATAACAACAACAACAACAACAACAGCAACAACAACAACTACCTTATGAAAACTGGACTGGTCAGTCATGCCCAACGTGTCAGCCGCAGATCTATATTTGGCAGTCTTTTGGTTTTTTAACAAGTTTAACAAGTTTAACAAGTTTATTGAACAGCTTATGGTACATTTACAGTACAAAAAAGCATCGCGACATAATTAAAACACCTTGATCTATATAGATCTAACTGTTTGAAATTTACAGCACTCATACACAATATATATATATATATATATACAGGGGCGTAGCATAATGGTAGTCAAATAGTCATTGACTACCGCTTAGAAAAAAAACAAAAACGCCTCATAAAATGTTTACAAACACAAACTACTAAAAAATATTGAAATAAATGCCAGTGCTCATAGCCCATTATTAATTCGCCGCCTTGTAACATACTAAGCCTCAAACACCTCCAAAAAGCAGAAAAAACGCTGCACAAATTGCTTGAAATGTTTATCACAACAATGGTACTTGCACCCTGACTGAGCCCCAAGCGCAGCCCGGTTTAGCCAGCCAAGTATAGTCATTTTGGATTTTGACTACATAGATTAACTCGCCGGCAGCTTCTCTCCTACTATATTATGCGACAAAATGAACACTTTAACCCAGACTGAGCCTCAGCAACATCCGCGAGCAGTGTTAGAATTTCCATGCCTGTAGGCAAAATTCTAAATGCCTACGGAAGAGAAATGAGGCAGTAAAGAAAGAAGTTAGATGACTTCCCCTGTTTTCATTCACCGACTTGGAATTGGGTCGTGTGGGTTAGTTGCTGCCTGTGTGTTTTCTTGTTTCGGTGCTCACAGGCTAGACTAGATAGATCTAGGTCCAAAATCTAGATCTATACCCTGAAACTGTATCATTTTTGGCAAGATGGATTTAATGAAACTGCTACTAGTATACGGTATTTGGCTGTTTGCCTGCGACATGCGACGAATAAAAGACACTCTCAATTATGAGGTAAGCCAGACACCCAAAATTAAAAGAAAAAATTGTCTGATGTTCGTTGCTGCGGAAGAAAGTTGATGAAAGAATTATCCTTTTTCTTCGACACCGTTCTTAATTATTTTCCCCACACGCCCTTCTTATCTGTAAGGAGTAAACAATAGGTCAGAACTGTTGCAGGTACCATTGTTGTTGTTGTTGTTGCCGTTGTTATTGCTTGATATTGCCTTGTTATTATGCAGCATTCCTGGTTTAGATGGTAAAGCAAATCTTTGCTATATAATAAGCGTACTACTTTGTGTCATGCATGATACCGCGTCTCTACTTAATGTGTAGATGTAGAGTGACGTTGAGATAAAAAAAAACAACCATTCGCCTAGCACTATGCAAGTTTGAGTTTGCCTACCTGGTTTCGATCCCCGCGCTACGCCCCTGTGTATATATATATATAGGCTAATGTGTGCCAAATTTTGATTGCATAAACTCTGGATAACTGAAGTAATTAAATACTGAAAATAAGTAAACTTTTCTTTATTTTTCGCGAAGGGGGTGGGGTAAGGGGGCGGAGGGGGAAGAAGCGCCCCATAAGTCTACTATTAAAATCCGTATTGTTGAACTCTAAAATACAGGTCCATTCAACGAACTCACACAAACCAATCCCCTTTGCCAGTAGAATCAATACACTGCAGTTGCTCACATTATGCCAATAGTCTACCGACCACTGACCGTATTATGCGCACCGGAAGCTCAAAGCTCTGGGGAGGAGGGGGCTACAGTGCTGGTGGTATTCAATTCAGTAAAGACTAGTAAATCATTTGCAGAAAAAAAAAAGAATGACAATCACAAAGACAAAACAATGGAATTCGGACGACAATCACAGATACAGTCACGACACAGAACCATACGGTTGCATTACGATTGCGTAAATTTGTCTAATCCCGTGTGCTAAATCCTTGCGTTAATGAACGCAGTGCGGTAGCCACGGGAAACCCCCAAAACATCAACTGTTTTCGCCGCGGTAGTTCGCAGTGTTCAAATTTTAATGAACGCAAAGATTATGCATGTAATCTCCCTAATCAAGTTTTGCGTGGAAGAAGTTTACAATTGTGTAAAGACTGTTAACCCGATTTTGTGTGTTAAATCACGTCGACTGACAAGGCTTTTAGAGCATCGCATGACATCGGCATTAGGGCAACCTAAATAAAACTCACTACAATACTTTCTTTATAGTGAGCTTATTCAGATGCTAAATAAGCTGGTGTTCTCGATCTCGGCGTACCTGAGTCCTTTCCCCACCCCTCTTTTCTTTTCTAAATCACTGACAAACGCTCACTCACTTACGGCGAAATCGAGTTCGGCCAAATAAGCAACCCAAATTCTGCCTTAATCCTGTTTATAAACTTTCCGTGTCAGTAATCTCAAACGCTAACTCATTCTATGTTTTTTTAACCTCCCCATGATAAGTGAGGGTAACAGGCACATTTTATAATTTTACGATAAATTTAATCACTGCGCATGCCCTGTGATGATTCTTCTCCTCGCGATTTTAATGTTATTCTACACAACATTGCTATAATGTAAAACTTCTGATAATGAGCATCTGGCTAAGAAGTGATTAATTTACAGGAACTTTGTCACCCACCTTTTACGCAAATGAAACGTTATTTATGTAAATAGTATGCTTCAACCAATAATTCTGCTTATGTCACTGAAAGACCTTGGCAGATAGGTTGGTAAGAAAGGGAGAGAACAGTGGGTAGGGCTACAGAGGCCTATCTGTGAACGGGGAAGTTTTGTTGATTCGGGATGAGTCAGTGGGTATCCTTCTCATTGACGAAGGTATGCCGATATAGGTTTCAAGCCAAACCAGAAAGCTTTGGTCAAGTTTATCATTGACGAAAGCTTTATCTTTACCAAAGACACAAGGCTTTGGAAAAAAACAAAGGATTAGATGGGTGAATCTAACCTTTAACCTTTGTGCCTTCCCCCTTCTCCCGCCGCCTTATCGCCCTCCCCCCTTCCCCTCCACTCATACAACATTCTTAGAGATAGGAAATATAGGCAAAATTAGCCTGAATAATTTGTCACAAAAGTGTAAACATAATGCCAGCTCTATTACATATATGTAGGCCTATAACTCGACGATCTTAAGTATGTTTGAATAGTCAAAAAATGCTAATGACTAGACTAGCCTACTTACCATTGGTCACTCAAAAGTTGTGTAGTGATATGTTATGCTGTCAAGAGCGGGTGTTATCCTCAAAGCTATAGTTTACGATAGACTTTCGCCTGCTCCGCCCGAGCGACTCCAGCTTGTATTGCTTTGAATGAAGGAAGGATTTAGGAGAAAAGAATGAACAATAACGCTTTTACGCCGGGGCTATAACTCCTTGAATCAATATTGACCTCCCTGTGCTTTTACAGGGCGATCCATTTGGTATAATCATTTTGTGTTGGTCCAGTCCGTTGACTCTTACGCTGCGCGTTGTGGCACTTGATTGTGAACACATTGATTCGTGAGTAGGAACCTCTTCCTTGTTCTCTCTCTCCTCCTCGTCTCCCCAAAACTCTTCCCTTCTTTCTCCTCATCCTCCCCAAACTCCCTGTTCTCTCCCTTCGTCTCGTACTCCCCAAACTCTCTGTTCTCTACCTGCATCCTCCCCTAAACTCTCTGTTCTCTCCCTCCTTCTCGTCCTCCCCAAATTATCTGTTCTCTCCCTTCTCCTCGTCCTCCCCAAACTCCCTGTTCTCTCCCTTCTTCTCGTACTCCCCAGTTCTTTCCCTTCTCCTCGTACTCCTCAAACTCTCTGTTCTCTCCCTCCTTTCTTATGCCACGTTATCCTAAAACTTCCTGTTCCTTTCTCCTCTCACTTCTCCAAACTTCCTGTTCTATCTCCCCTTCCCAAACTTCTCTCTAAACTCCTTTTTGTCTTCCCTCTCCCCTTCTCCCTGTTCTCTTCAAACTCCCAGTTTCCTACTTTCTCCCCAAACTCCCTTCTGTCTTCCTCCTCCCCAAAGGCTCCGTCCTCCCCATCTCCCTCTTACCCACCCCCTAAACCTAAGCTCTCCGTCCTCTTTTCCCCAAACTTCCCGTCCTCTCCACCTCCCTCTGTTCTCCCACTGCCTCCTCTCCTCCCACTTCTCCTCTCAGTCGCCAAAAATCTCTATAATTAAATAATCACTGATTGCCCTTTGAAATGTTATTAACAAAACCATGACTCCCGCAATTGGATACGAAGGCCACCGGTGGACCATAAAATTTTGGTCATTGTCTGGGTCAGGATCTCATTCGCCCCTATTCAGAACCTAACACCTCTCATAATCAAATAACGTATAATTATGAGAAAAGGGACTAAAGAAGACCTTGGACACCCTTGCAGCATACAATGAAGTGACCCAGGCAAAACCGAAAGAGAGCGAAGATTCATTTATGGGGAGGGGGACGAGGGCAGGTCAAAGGATACTTCGTAATCAGACTTCCATTTTGATTAGAAGAGCCTTGGACACATTCTATCAAAATAGAATGACCCAAGCAAAACTGGGAGAGAGCGAAGATCTCATATGGGAANGGGGGGGGGGGGGGGGGGGGAGTGGAGTAAGGAAAGATGGGAGTCAAAGTATACTGCGTAATCAGATTTCCATTTTGAAGAGAAGAACGTTGGACGCCCGCAGAAAGAGTGAACCAGACAATAACCAGAGAGACGATGACTTTGAGCAAACTGAATACCAATGAAAGGAAAAAATAGTGAGCAATAAATCATACAATTGCTGGATTTTTGTGGGTTTTTTTTTTGACATTTACAAATATAGAATGAATGCTGATATTGTAGGGAATGTTGTGAATGTAACACGTTCTCCAGTATTTATCTCATCGGCTATCGCCCATTTCTTAGAGATATTCTTGATTTTGACAGAGTAGTGTCCTTGGCATGCAATTTAGAATAAAGCAAAGAGTGTCTAGGTTGGTTATTAAAGGGTTAAGGAAGAGGTGGAAGAGGTGAAATGGGAGTCATTGTTGAGGGTTAAGGCACCTGGTGTCAAGAGGGACAGGTTTAGATCATCAGGGCTAAATGCAAAACCAAGATCACACCAGCGCCGTCAGTAAATTGTTGGGCTTTGAGGGGTCTTACGAGAGAGAGAGAGAGAGAGAGAGAGAGAGAGAGAGAGAGAGAGAGAGAGAGAGAGAATAAGAGAGAAAGAGAAGGGCGTGTATGAAATTGACACCGTCCCCTAGACGCAAAGCTGTAACAATTTTTCCAATTCAGCAAAACCATCACTTCGGTCCTTAAATCTCTTCTCTAATAATATTTTCTCCTCCTTTCTATGGAAGCCCCGGACCTTTAGCCCCCTAGGCCCCTGTGTGTNGGGGGGGGGGGGGGGAGAAGGGGGGGTGATAGATACCGCATTGCCTATGCTACTCTTGCTGGTCTTGGGAACGGCAGCTGTTTCCAATACCAAAGTGATAAACAAATGATCAATAATAGCGAGAGGCAAGCCAAAATTACTATTCACCCCTTGTTAGGACCTTAATGCCAGGGCTGAGTTTGGTTTGGTCCCTGCAATTTGACGAAAGGGCAAGCCACACTCATTCCTTTGTAAAAAAAAATATCAGTCTCTAAGCAAGAGCAGTTGTAGATGGCTGCGACTAATGCGGAAGAGACAAATAATAATGCACTGGCTTGCGAGTGATGTTTGCTACATTAATATTTTTACTTCATTCATTAGCATGCATACTACCGTTGATTTTTGCCACATCTAAGACGCTCCACTAACAAATTTGAAACCGAAAGTGGTTGCCGCCATTTTGCCGAGCTTTCTAATCTCTTTCGGTCATGGCAAAAGACTTCACATTTTTAACAAATTCTAGTAGGTATGCACCTTTCCTCACCAAGCAAAAACGTAACCTTTGCTAAGGACTGGCCCCAGATTACAGGGGCGGCCCCTTTCGCGATGCAGCAAGGATCGAACAAAACGTAGTTTTTGATTAACATGAAGATTTACCACAAAATGAGTCCAGGTAAAATATTCAAAGTCCAAGTTAATATTAAAGTCGTTCTCATCAAGAACCAGATTTGGAGAATTTCAAGGGTTCATCAGCAAAACAGCTGGTATGGCAGATGGTAAGGTGCGTAGCGTCCGTGTAATCTATGAATCTGAGTTTACCGATATATTGTCGAATGTATCCAAAAACAATTTAACTAATGCGGAATGTTTTGTACAATTTTCAAACATCACACTAATAATATTTCACTTACAAGCCATTTACAAGCATTGAGAATACGACTTTGTCACTGTTAGATAGGTTTACTCACCATATGTCTCACCATGCACTGTCTCAAAGATTCAGCGCTTTCATATGCACAGTGTATTGAATCTAAGGCTGTGTCACGAGATAAACTAATTAGTTAAAAATGGCAAGTAATCCGAGGGAAGACTAGATTACCCGCTCTGCTGACTGTTATTTTCTTCTTTTTACGCAAGAGCGGCAAAACCCTTTCTGGTTACAGACTTCTAATTGGCTGAAAATAACATGTTGTTACATGCGTTCGGAAGACAGTAATGTGGAGAATGGGCCCTAGATTTGTGAACCTACCTGCGAATTATTTTANCATGGTATTTCAAGTGATAGCGCTTCTGTCTCAGTTAGGACAATGAACGTCTTTTAAAGGACGATCACAAAATTTCTTCCATTTAACAGTCGTTCCTCTTGCTCCAAAGTATGCAGATTGGTTGATGACAATAATTATTAAAATCCCCGTACACAATATGCAGTACCAAGATCGTTCGTAGTAAATGTCTTGTCGTATGCAAAATCTTAGCCCCAGTTAAATAGCTAGTTGGACGTAAGTGCTACTACAGTACCTGCTGTCGGTACAGTTCGCGGCGCGCCATTTTCAATTTCAAGGGAAACAACTCATGAAATGCTAAACAAGGTGTCAGAATATTGAATGATCTCCCCTGTTACCGATTTGGAAACCAGCTCATCTCCTAGTATGCTACTTTTCAGCTAGGCATATCAATCACTGCAAGGGGTAAAGTCTGCGGCCCTGATCTGGTATAGCTAACTACTATTTTATCCGTCCCTATCACAGGTATATTGTACTAACTCAGGAACCCAGTTTCATGTTTTTAAATTTATTTTTTGTCTCTCCATCTTGTTTCCATTTCCCCTACACCTCTGTCCAAATACTCTGCAGTAAACAAGCCATCTGCAAAATTTGTTTGCTTCATTCGTGAAATTCGAAGAAAATCGCGTTCCTCGATGTAAACCATAGGAATGAATCTTCAAAGTGACTTCATTTCCCCACCCATTCTCAACAACCAAGGCTGAGAAAGTTCACCAGAAAGAGTCAATTCAGATCAAGTTCAGTTCATTAAGGGGGAAAACTGTAATTTCACTTTTAGCTAAGTTTATGAAAATTGAGTAGTTTTCAGATTAAAAAAAAAAAGCAGTTGGAGACTAACGACCTACCATATCGTTCGTTCCAAATGTTAGAAAACCATTTGGGTAATCGTCAATTCGTGTAGTCTTATATATACTGAGTAGCAGAAAAAAAACTGTCCACCTGGTAAATGACCCATAATTCCTTCAAAAATAGTCAGATCATGTTCACATTTTAATCTGTTTGCTAACTCACAAAAAATTACAAAACAATTGATTCGGGGAGGTACTGTTTATTGTGGCAAAATGCTTGCCTCTCCAGTTTTCAAAGGTTCAGTATGGAATATACCCACCTCTGGCGTCAAAGCAAACACGAATTCGTTTTTACATTGATCTTGTCAACCTTTTGAGTGACTGCTGTGGCAAGCTGTTCCAATCTTAGGTCAGAGCAACAGGGAGCTGGCTCAGGTCATTTACGTTATTGCAATTTTGGACTCGACGTCCCAGCTCATCCAAAAGGTGTTCATTTGGGGATAACTCTGGTGAATATGTTGGCCACAGTAGCAGAACAAACTGCTGATGCATATGCACTGTGTACCCTTGTGTTGTCTTGTTAAAAAAAATGTGGGGATTTTGGTGGGGAGTAAATAAATAGGGATACCATCAGTCCTTGGAAAATGTCGTTTCTGTATTGCAGTGTGTGCCCTTGTGTTGTCTTGTTGAAAAAAATGTGGAGATTTTGGTCGGCATTAAATAAATAGGGATACCACCAGTCCTTGGAAAATGTCGTTTCTATATTGCAGTGTATGCCCTTGTGTTGTCTTATTGAAAAAATGTGGGGATTTTGGTGGGCATTAAATAAATAGGGTTACCACTAGTCCTTGGAAAATGTCGTTTCTATATTGCAGTGTATGCCCTTGTGCTGTCTTGTTGAAAAAATGTGGGGATTTTGGTGGGCATTAAATAAATAGTCCTTGCAAAATATCGTTTCTGTATGTTGGTACACCGAGATGTCCATGAAAAAGATGAGGAACACTTCCATGGTGTGTATTAATGGCACCCCACACCATAATACTGCCACCACCAGGTCGATTTGCCTCTATGATGCAACAGTCAGCAATTCGTTCACTTATTTGACCCCATAATCTCGTGCGTCCGACCACGCAGAATCGGCAGTCGTCTGAGAAAACTACACCATCCCATCTGTGAAGAGTCCAACGAGCGTGTTGATTTGACCACTGCAGACGAACTTGGCGAAGCGATGCAGTCACTAGAGGGCCCCTATAAGATCTGCGGTTTGAGAGTCCTTGGGCATTAAGGCGCCGTCGGAGTGTGCGTTCACTCACATTACCATCTCTTCCTTGGATGTGCCTCCATGTGGTAACCGCAGTCTGGAAGCGATTTCTCACATATGTGTTCACAATATACTGGTCAGTCCTGTCATCTGTTACACGTGGAGAACCGCTGCGGGGTCTATCTCGAATGGTTGCGGTAGCCTGAAAACGCTCCAAAAGCCTACCAATAGTCCTGTAGTCGCAGTGAAACAGTTGTGCCACTTGCCG
>JAWQUT010000263.1:806517-830116 GCA_033807755.1 Ellobium chinense
GGGGGGGGGGGATACTTGGTGATGGGGGATACTTTGTGATCTCACACCGGCAGTTGAGCACCTATAGTTTCCAGCTTACAGTGATTTTAAATTCTATGATAAGTGTTTTATCTGATCTCAACTTCTTTGCGAAGTAGAAACTAGACATTTGAAATTTAATGTCACTTACAGCAGTAGCAGCGCAACAGCAGCAGCAGCAGCAGCAGCAACAACAACAACAACAACAGCAGCAGTAACAACAAGAGCAGCAGCAGCAGCAACATTATCATCATCAACAACAACAACAACAACAACAATAACAACAATAACAATAACAACAGTAATAACAACAACAACGACAACAACAAGCCGCATCACTTTGGAAACTGTAAACATTGAAGTGTAGCATCTGCTTGCGGCTATTACTGAAAATTTGTCAACGCAGTTAACAAAGGAAGTTAGAGATGAAAGGATGTTGGGGCAAGGGAAGAAGATACAAGCTTGCAAGAACTCATTGAGTATCCGTTACCAGACAACGGGGAAGATCAGATGAGGAACTCAGCACTAAGTCTGGAGTGGTGAAAACGAGTATGTGGAGCATTATCTAGAGTACAATGATGTTATTTGTATCAATAAGTAAACAGTATAAAACGTAATACGTCTGTATCGATGAAACAGAAATTATCTCTCGTTCACTCACACTCTGTCTCATTCACAGAAAGTCTACGAGGAGGAATCGTGGCCTTCCATAGTTCATTCACGTTTTGAAAAAGCTTTGAAAGTTCCAGTGAAAGATGGCAAGCAAGAACATCTCCCCCACTGGGACCCATAAGGACAATGGCTCTACACCGGAGAACATTCCGCAGATTATCAGCTTCGAACTGGGTCAAATCTTTGAAATCGTCAATTTCGTCTGTTTAGGGGGAGCTGTCTGTCTGTTTGGAATAATAGCAAACGTAATCAACATTGTGATATTTGTTAAGCAGGGCCTCGACAACACGGTCAATATCAGCTTGTTTAGCTTGGCTATTTCCGACCTTCTCAGTGTCCTGACGCTGGAGTGGACGAATATTTTTCTCTGTCCATTCTTTGCGAACTCAGATATCCCATGGAACGTCCGTGAAGTCCAGTATCTCACGGGTTCCTGGCTGCACGCTTGTTTCGGGAACATCACATGTTGGATCACAGCCTACATGACCGCGGAGAGATGCCTCTGCATCATTAAACCGCTGGAGGTGAAAACAATGGTGACGCCCCTGCGGACCACTTCGGTCATTATTTTTATATACATGATCAACCTGGCGTCTCTGGTTCCTGAATACGCGTCTGTATACCTTGACTGGAAATTCTACCCTGAGAAAAATGTTTCTCTCATTTCTTTAGCCTACAGACAAAACAGAGATGACATGGACCGCCTGGGCTTTATGTTCTTGGCCATGCTTGGCGCAGTGTCTTTTCCAGCTGTCATTGTGTTGACAGCCATTCTTGTGTTCAACCTAAAGAGTCAAGCGAAATGGCGTGCAGAGAATACAGGGGTCGACAAACTGTGTGTTGTCAGGTTGAAGCGTAATTTGAAAACAGTGAAAATGGTCGTGCTGATTGCGGCTGTACTCATTGTGTGTTATACGCCTGGGGTGTTTGCCTCTGTGGCATCTTATGTTGTACCGGGTCTTACGATCTCTGGAGACCAGTCTAACCTTCTGTTTGTCATGTGGTCTTTCCCGTTTTTATGCGAAGCCATAAATTCTAGTGTTAACATCTTTATGTATTACAGAATGAGTACGAAGTACAGAAATACATTCCACAGAATTTTTGGAACCTGTGGTTGTCAACATTTGTCTGCCCATGAAGAAGAATATTAAGATTTTCATTTTTCAGTAATCTTTCTAATATAAAACATTTTCCAAGTCAGAAGAACAGTTACATAAGTGCGAACACAAACTTGCAGACTGAACGCATAATAAAGACTTTGAAAAGATCAGCACATCTGTTTAACTTTAAATAATGATTTTAACCGTGAAAATCTATTTCTGAAGATCAAGGAAGAGGTCCACTCCAGATTTTGTAGGGGATTGTCATAAGATTAGTTTGATAAACGGTATGTATGGTGTCCATAAATTTTTTAATGACACTAGTTGTTTGTGTTTATTACTGATGATGTTATTTGTGTCAACCGGTAAACAGTTTAGAACCTTCTCCGTCTCTATCTGTGAAACAGCAATCGGCGATATCGGTGATAAAAAGTTTGGATTTCATCTGCGCAGGAGTAGGACGGAGTTTGGCGACTTTACTAGGATAAATGCTCATCTTCGCTAGTAGGTCACGTATTAGTATGATTACACATTTATCGGTGTCTATGAAGAATTTTAACTGTGCTCCTGAATAGGGACCTGTCAAGATAATATTCATTGCTTGAGGTTGACCTCCAGTGATGTGTCTACACAACCCGCTATCTCATTAGCCAGGAAGTTCATTATAGCCATCAGTCACATAATTATAACCAAACCTTTCTTCCTTGCTTCCTTCCTTCCTTCCTTCTTGCCAAACTTCCAGTCATCCAAAGTTCCACTGTCTCTGTTTCTGTCGTGACTTTAAACTACATCCCAACAGGCCCCACCGGCGTAGATTTCTATTCTTAAAGGAGAACGATCGTGAGCTGGCAGTGTAGAATGGTCATCGCTGTCACAGTATAATTCGAATACTGCAACCAGGGGCGTAGCGAGGGTGATTTTTTTTTTGGTTTTCTAGCACTTACTTCTAACCACCATTGGGAGGGGGGGNTTTTTTTTTTTTGGTGGGGGTGAGAGGGGAAAGGGCAAAATGTAGACATTATCTTTTCATTTGATCATTAATCTCAGTTGTTGCTATCAAAAGCTCCACATTTGATATGTTATTTTCTGTTGCATTATATATTTTTTCTTCTACCAGAACATAAACATCGATTGCTGATTGTCTAAAATCACCAATGCTTATGTCTAAAAGCACTATATTATAAGTGCTTTTTGTAAAACTAAATTAATCAAACAAAGAACCAATGAGCCAGTCAATTATTTGGGAGCCATGGGCTTTAAAATTAAAACAAAACAAAAAAAAAAGGTTGGGCTCTTAAGGAGCCAAATCTGGCAACCCTGGCATGGTCTAAACTATCAACCTCTCGCCGCCGAAAAAAAAATCCTGGAAGTCAGGCGCTGAAGCGATCTTGTGTAAAAAAAAATAAAAAAAGGCCGTGAGAACAGCGGGTAAGGAAATTTTTCTCTCAGATGATTTGCTACCTATTTAAAAGTTTTTCTCTTTACATTGCCTTTGAATGCACGACACTATGGTTATGGAAGCACTGAATCTGTGACTGTGAGACGATGTATTGGCTCTCAGATTATCGGCTAAGAAAACTAGCCCCCGTCGACAAAAATCATATCGTCAATGCTTGTAAATGGCTCATAGGTGAAATAGGAAGAAGGTAATGTGTGAACATTTTTAAAAACAGGAAGAGTAATTAAATTGTATTAGACGACTAGATAATTTCTCGGTAATCTCAGATCACAGATTACATGGTTGCTACGCCCCTGATTGCAACAAACTGACAAAGACGTAAAACAACCCAAATACCTCCTCCGTATTGCCTTATATTGTCTTATTTCTCAAGTTAAGTCAACCAAAGGTTGGTATCGTTTTGTTTAGAACGTTGTGCTGTTTCTGACCACAGTCAGGATTTTGCGTATTAACAATGGAATCTCCTACCATCGTAAAAATTCAGTTAACTCTGCGTGTTAAGCACTGCTGAGGATACATTCAGCATCAATGCACTATTGTAATCCTTACGATGGTAAGAGATCCCATTGTTAATGCGCATACTCGGAAGTATCCGAAATCATGTGCGAGTTTAAAATTATAAGCATGTAAAAGTTTGATAAGAACTAAGTCTGTCACCTCATGCCAATAAAAATACTGCACACGATTCCATCCCATTTTTCTTCGAACTTTGTCCATGTGAAATACGGTCTCAGTCAACTCTGTCAACTTGTTAGCAAAAAAATTGTTGCCCAATGCCTTAATACGAAACTGAGTCAGCGATTCTGTTGGAACAGTCGTAACTTAGAAGGAGCCAAACTGTAAAAGCGTCTTTTTGTCCTCGAACCACAGGAACATAGGAACGTTCCGAGATAACCAAGGCTAGTCCACAAATCTGGTGCCGCCACTGTGCTCAAATTATGTCCTGCTTACTGCCAAGATCCTTCATTAGATTTTTCACAGTTTTAATTCAAATGAAAAGGAAATAAAAGTGTTGCCTTCTTTTGCAGATCACAGGCGTACAGATGAAATTTGCTGAAGCCATTGGGAAACACTGCCTGCAATAAGTTTGTTTTCTTACAAATTCGGGACCGAATTTCATCACTTTTGCGATGTGATTTCAAGTTAAACAATCATTTCTACACAGTATGTCCCTTGGACAGATTCTATACTCTGCTATTATGGACCCCGATGCCCCCNCCCCCTTCCGGTTTGTTTTTTCTTGACCAAGTAGGCTCCTGCAACCTATAAGGATAAGGAACTTATCGCTCAGTCGGTCTAATAGACGGTAACCATTCTCGCAATGGTATGGCCATACCTTAGCTGTACGTTTCCTATACTTTTCGGTCTGATGAAACGGGCACTCTTGAATGCGCCGTCTCAGAATTCTTAAGGAGGGGAAGATCAAGCTGTTCTTTAAAATTTGATTTTTTATTAAAACCAGATCCTCGAAATGGACATAATAATGGAATCATACACAGCACCGAAGAGGTATACCTCACAACGACAGAATATTTCTAAATCTATTGATTGAATCAGATTAAATCGGGACCTTCACCTCCGGCAAAGATATTGTTCATGCTAAACTTTCTCTTTCCAAATTCGATAAGGCTTACTGTACCTGCAGCGTATTATCATACGGAATTTTTTTTAGACAGTATTCGTGCCGAGAATAGCATAGCATGGCAAGCTTATTGTCCACGCTTATTGTATACTTCAATTTCTGACCAGTGAAAACACCAGTATGCACTGGATTGTCTGAGTAGCTTAAAAAAATTGAGAAAAGAATTCGTTGCAGAGAGTGGTTGAATGAGTGAGAGAAACAGAATACTATACAAAGTGATCAGTCAGGTCACAATATTCAATGTGCTTGTTTGTCAGCTAATGCGAAGAACTTGAAGCTACTGGGAACATAAATAAAGGCAGCCATTAGCCTTCCAAGTTTGTCTTTTTGTCATTCTTTTGTTTCAGTTGGTTGCATGAGTAAATAAAGATTAGCAATGAGTCAGTGTTGACGCTGTTCTGTATTCAGTCATGATAGAGATTTCAATGCATATCATTCTGAATTGCTTGTTTTCTAAGACGTGAGAGGACCAGTCTGAGTCCAATCCGCTTGGCATGTTCATGTCGCAACGAGCAAATTGCTCATGGTAAAAAAGGCACTGAAACCTGGCATTTTCAGTTCATTCTTTCAATTGTATTTTACATATTGATAGTGTTTGATATCAGAGGCGATGCAAACGTTTTGAAAACAGAGCGTTATTGGTCTGAAATCTAAACACTTTTATATCAGGCTTGATCCAAAAACCTACACCCGTACAATACTGACTTAGTCGCAAGACGTTTTTACAGAGAGCAGTTGAGGAGGACCTCAGATTGCTTCAAGGACATGTCAAGGTCATTTTTACACAAACTGAAAGATTTGACGTGTTCATCTGCAAAAATAACTTCCACACACACTGTGTCCTACTTGGATTCTTCAGCTCAAGCTGCTGAGCTGCCCCTGTATGGACATGACTAGATATTACGTGTCTCTGACCTTTGACATGACTAGACATGACGTACCTCTGACCTTTGTTATGAATGAAGATGACCTGACTCCCACCTTTAACCACTCACTTGCCCAATTAATGTGGACAGTAAGTTGCTGCTGCACATCTCTTTCTTGTAGGGCCACTACAACCTAGGAAAGTTAAAGAATAATATTACATAATAAACCGGTTAGGTGGTAGAATGTGACTCAGGTCTGTAAGTTTCTTATCGCTTGTGTGTGTGTGTGTGTGTGTGTGTGTGTGTGTGTGTGTGTGTGTGTGTGTGTGTGTGTGTGTGTGTGTGTGTGTGTTGATCTCATTGTTCGTGTGCTATCCCGTCTTATATTGCATTTTTTTGCCCATGTACCACATTTTGTGGCCTGTGCTTATCCCAATAAACTTGTTGAACCTATTGTTACAATACTGATCTTGTATGTTTAACTAAGCATATGCAGGTCATAGTCCTCTATTAAGTGGGCTCAAGGAGAGGCTGGATTGAATTCTTATAATGACAAGCCAGATAAAGTACAAGTGTATTAAGGTAAACTGTTATCGTTTTGAGCGAATGAAATTGATAATCCTGAACTACTTTACTGTACTGATGAGTGGGTCAAGGGCTGCACGCCTCCGAATCACTAGCCCAGAGTTGAAACTGTAGTCGACACTGTCAGCTTTGCTAGTTAAGCAAATCTGTATCCAGGCAAGGTCTGTTATGTGTCTATGAGTGCATCGCTGAGCAGCAGATGACCAGGAATTCTCTCAACATGAAGAGGATATTGACGAGTTTGGTGATTGCGTTGTGTCTAATCTGCATCACGGGTAAGTTATTGAAGAATTGAAGGCCTTCGTGAAACATTAAGTTACCCACCCCTTCTGTCCTACTTTATCATCGATTTTCGCACAGGACGTGCCAAGTTCAAATATGACATATAGTCAGCCTGGCTGATTATATACGAAAACTATGGGTACATAAAATACCACTGCCCGTGATTAATATTGCCGTACGTCTTTAAATGACTTTTAGGACTTACGACAGTGTTAATTCCAGGCGGCGATATCGATATGGTGTATGAGAGTACTCATGAATACCTTGGAGGAAGTTTCGATAAATGGCTAGAGTGTGTGAAGTCTTGATGAAATCTGTTGGTCCTTTTCTTCAACAGATGCTTCCTACCCATCTTCACAGTGAAGAATATAAGGTAACGAAGGTAATGAAAAAGTGTTGCTTGTTTATTTATGTGTTTGCTTTGTGTGAAACAAAAGCAATGACTTGCTAAGAAGAAAATTAGAAAATACAATAAATATCGATGTTCTGGGACTTCTTGTTCAGGAGATATTTTGGAATGAAAAAACAAAACATGTATGAAGGTGTCCGGAAGGATTTAAGTAAAAACACGCAAGAGCTTGCGCTTTAACGATGGCATCCTTTACAATCGTAAGAACTCTATTAGTGCATAGGTGCTGACTGCACTCTTAGTAGCGTTCAGCATGCAGACATGATGTAATTCCTAGATGGTAGAACACCCCATCGTTAATGCGCAAGTTCTCAAATATCATCTCTTCTCACTGTCGTTTTACCTTGCATCAACACAGCCATCATCGGTCACGACAGGTTATGTCTTTCTCCAACAACAAACAATCATCAGTTCAGCTTTTTGATTGACCAACCGGCTAAGCAACCAGCAAAATTTTCTGGGTGGAATCATGAGCCAAAACAAAGATGTAATACAGCTGAGCTTAAGGGTACAATCCATCTGTACAGCGGTACAACATTATTTTCATATTCATATTAATTAGAGCATTCAAATTTTTCACACAAAAAAAAAATGATTGTGTCGTTGGATATGTCTGGGAGGGACAATTAAAAAAGAAAGTAGGATGTGAATACCCATAGACTTGTAAAGCTTACAGACTGAAGCCAGTTGTATCGCTTTGAATAGTATCTAATATTGAGTATTTCCACGTGATTTGCGTGCTCCGGTTAAAGTTTTTGGCCTGGCGAGTTCCGGTTTGTCACAGTCATGGCATCTCCCCTTCCATTACATCGATGACTTTCAAAGAGTTCAGAGCTTTTATGAAGGAGAAAGGACAATCGCTGTCTGGGAAGAAACATGAACTGGTTAGGCGAGCTGAGGCTTCTTTTGAGGAGGAAAAATTAAGAATGATGCCCGTTTCTAACATTGCTAAAACAGCGGGCAGCATGTCAGTTATGCCACTCATGTCATGTGCTTTTCCCCAAAGCCGGGACGCTAGTTTTTCCCATTTCCTTAAACAGAAGTGGAAACAGAAAAAAAAACCCTGTATGTTTACGATTAAAAAAGAATAAAGCCATACATTTTAGGCATTAATCCGACATTTCGGTTTTTTTTTTTCCGATTTTCCCTTAAGTATGGAAAAATGGCTTTTCGTGAAGCTATTTTAGCCTGTCTTACAGGAAAAAATCTGTTCCGGTGGCAACACCGCTGCATATTGGTCCGGAAGTAGGACGGCAGTAATCAGCACAAAAATGATGGTAGTGAAATATCGACAGAGACATCAATAGATAACTATTTCAAGGCAGCAGGTGACTTCTGCCACTCAAAACAAAGTTTAACTGATGTGAAAATGGTTTTTGCTTAAAATCTGAAAGTCTGGTAAGATTCTGTAGGCAAACCTTATCGGGAAATCGCGGTAAATAATAAGACGGCAGTTACCGGCACTTCGAGCATATCCTCTAGTGCCAGTAACCGGCTCGTGCCAGTAATCGCCATCATCCGTTTGCAACAAGTTTCTCTCGAAATTTATAGTGATTTCCCTTGGATTATGACAGCAGACAGTGTTTCATTTATTTCTCCAACAAAATATTTTAGAATGGTGGAAAAAGAAATGATTTAAAGGTTTGTATGATCTGTATACCAAGACCACATTGCGGATTCTTGCCCACTGAAAGTGGCGATGCAACAATCGTGACAGTTTATTGTTTTGTGAGATGAAAAATGCAATAATTTATAAACATATTGTGTAAATTGAAAAATAGAGGGCCTACTCTGATTTTCAGTAAAGTTATGTGACATCTGTCTTGTAACGTTTCTCAAGGAAATGACTTTCTATGAGGGAAAAAAATTAAGGTCTAACATCGCTAAAGCAGCGGGCCGCATGTCTGTGTTGCCACTCTGGCCATGTGCTTTTCACCAACAGCGAGATGTTATTTTTTTCCCATTTCCCTACTCACGGTATGACATTTTTTAAAAATCTATCAGTTTACAATTAAACAGAATAAAGCCAAGCATTTTATGCATTGATCCGAAATTTCATAGTTTATTTTCCAATAATTTACGAGCGATTTCTTCCTAAGAAAAATGGCATTTCGTAAAGCCATTTTACCCTGCCTTACGGGAAAATTCTTTACCAGTGGCAACATCGTCGTGCATCTTGATCCGGAAGTAGAGCGGCGGTAATCGGCACGACCCCGATTTTTGTGAAATATCGACATAGACAACAACTGATAACTATTTCAAGGCGGTGGTTGACTTCTGCCACTCAAAACAAAGTTTAACTGATGTGAAAATGGTTTTTGCTTAAAATCTGAAAGTTTGGTAAGATTCTGTAGGCAAACCTAATCGGGAAATCGCGGTAAATAATAAGACGGCAGTTACCGGCACTTCGAGCATACTTACGGGAAATCTTTCGTAAGTCCTTTCTCATCAGTTTCAGCCGCTGGATTCAAATCTTCGCAAGCTTTTGGTCTGCAGGAATTCTGTGCAAGGAAACCGTTCTCCCATGTATGATCTTGCCAGCATAATTTGAGTAGCAAACGCAATACTGCTTTCCTCCAACCATATTTACGATTCATTGCAAGGCAAAGTGAGCGGTCTAGTCAGACCGGAACTCGTGAGCGCAAATTTGGCCAAAGGTACATTACTCCCACCTACTCAATACTTTATAGGTTACAGACCTGTAATAGGATTGGACCCTTTTTTCCTCTATGGGCTATATTAACATTTTGAGCTGCCCTCTGAACCCAAAGTTTTAGCTTTCACCCAGACCCATACCAGATTGAAGCTCATTATGTGGCCCAAATTTTAAGACTTACCCAACCCTAGCAAGCTCATTGAAATTTTGAGCTTGGTTGCTATTTGTAAACAGACCCTACATATATCACTGGTCAATGCCAAACCCCTCCACTTCCGCCTGAGCACACCCTTGACCTGGCAGTTCCAGCCCAGCGCTAAATAGTGCCTGGTAAAATAAAGTAAAGTGGACACAGATTCCCATATCAAAATTTCCCCCCTGGGGCCCTTATTACTGGAAGCAAGGCAAGGCAAAAGAGTGAAAAGGGGAGATGAAATATACCCCCTAAGTCGTAGGACCACAAAGTAAAAGTACAATTACAGGTCTGTAACCTATACATTCCTTGCAGATAATATATACATATAGTCTCTTGCATGCTTTCATTCTTTAAGACGGTGCCGAGCTGACCGTCAGCATCGTTACTAATGGAAGCTACAGCATACTGGTAAACAATCAAACGTGGCTGATCAGCAGTGAAGCCGGGGTCATCAATGATGGCAAGCACTTTACAACAGAAGACAAGTCTCTAAAGGTAGGTAATTGATCACATGAGCATGTAGATTTGAAAAAAGGNGGGGGGGGGGGAGGTAAAACCGTGGACGGATCAAATATCAGCAGATAAAAACAAGACCCTACCATCAATTCGACCACCCCGAATTTCTCATCTTATATATAGCAAGATCTCACGAACTCGAATTCCAAGGTACCAGTGGCCGTATGTATAATCCTTACGATAGCTAACGCACTGCGATAACCACGGGAAACTTGCAAAACATTAATAGTGTTCATTGTGGTTAACGCAATACGTTAACGAACGCGTGGATTATTCAGATGGCCACAGTTCATAATTCCGAACGTGCGAGTCTTGTAGTAACATTTCGAAGACAAAACGATTCGAAATCAGACCAATGCAAACGAGTATCTGAGGCTTCCGTGAAGTTGAGGTTCAAGGCTGTTGGGTCCTGCTGTAGTTCTTTTGATAATGTAGTATAGTTTGCCTTGCCTCTTGAATTTAGATCTCTTATTCTCAATGCCGGGCAACTGTGATAGTGTGTCTCTGGCTCTTCCTTACTAAATCTGTCTTTGGTCCCTTCCTTATTTATGTGTCTCTGGCCAATCTATGCCTAGTGTGTCTCTGACGTTTCCCTGCGTTATGTGTTCTGGTCCTTCATTACGTAGTGTGTCTCTGGCCTTTCCTTTGGTAGTGTGTCTCTGACCCTTCTGTGGATAGTGTATCTCTGGTTCTTTCCTGGGTATTGTGGCTTTAACCCTTCCCGAATAATGTATCTCTGGCCCTTCTTGTTCTCACACCAGAGAATGTTAGGCCTGAAGATTGTCAGGCGGCGTTAAGTTGTCGTGTCTATACCCCATGAATACGCGAACTCTTGTTCTTCATTCAACTCGGGTTCAGCGAAGTAAAACATGAATACCTGGCTTTAGAGTAGGGTACAGAGAGGGCAGATCAAAGCGCTGTAGCGCGTCGACTAGCGATGACTTTTTTTCATGTATATTGATGTCTACTGTATATTTAGGAGACCACAATCTCATATAATGCTTGTTACAAATTTATATGATAATAATGTTTAGCGTTGTTTTTAAAAAACAAATCAGATGTTCATTATGGTTTTATTTTTAAAATTTTTCCTGTCTAGCTGGTGAATACGTCCGCTAGGTCAGGTACAGACCGTTGGGGTTTGTGGCAGACCATTGACTTTACCTACCAGGCTGGTCAGCTCTTTGTCATGTATACTATCAAGACCTACACTGACCCTGACCGGCCAATTGTCATTTTTAGTCAGGTAAGTCTCATCATGTTGTTTCTCCCCAGTCCTCCTTGTACCCTGAACTCCTGTTTCGCTCTCGTTGGTATCCATCCGGAGATGCAAATTAGGCAGCAGGAAGTTTAGACATTAGTTGAAAAATGTGAAATTGCATGGGTTACCCTGGAAATGGGCCTCCGGCAACAATGGCAGCTATCTCCTACGGTGTCATATTTGTTAGTAGAATGTTTAATCAGTGGTTTTATTTTGAGGAGGGTGTGACAAGAACTGAGGGTAACAATTATGCTAATATATGAGGCAAAGACATAAGTATAGCACACACCACTCGCAGTTCCGCGCACTCTTTTCTAGCTCTTCTGCGTAACTCCCAGCTATCTTTTCATAATGTTCAGAGATTCTCACTTCCGTTTCTTAGAAATCCGTTTCCTCACCAAGGGACCGCCCACAGAGTATAAGGACCGCCCCTTTTGACTTATTTTAATTCCCTGCAGGTGTGCACCTGGGGACTAAACACACCCTGGCTCTCATTTTCAGCACATCTAGACACCTCGGTCGGACGCTCGCGCGTGAATTTGGGAGTATAGGGGATAAAGTAAAGAGCAGCAAGTGTGTTAGCACCATGTACGCATCGAATGTGAGCTGATAAAAGTGTGAGTTTATTGGTGGGAATTTTATCAGTGTATTGGGCCTCATCTTCTGATGTTTGCAGACCAGGGTTGTCATATTGACTTTATGAGGTCATAATCCTCATATTTGCTTTTTGGCCGTTTCTCGACTTAAAGAAACAAAGAATTTTTGTTTTTTTACTTACAATTGAGGATTCTGAACAAAATAATTGTTAAAATTACGCGATAGATACAACTTGGTGTTTTGTTTCATACCACAAAATAATACTGACACGGGGTTGTCAGCTAATGATTTTTCTTTCTTTAAAGACGATGAGCAACAACGAATATGAGGATGTCTTGAGGACGTGGGATTTGAAGTGTGAAATCTTAATCATATTTGTTGGTGGTGCCAAACATAATAAGAACTCAGGTTAATAAATCGCCAATCAAAGTCACTTTCAATCTGAAACATCCAATTTTTCTTTTCTTGTTGTTCGAGTCATATGAAAATCATTCTTCCCTCCACGTTAATTTAGATCAACACAATCAGGCGTCAAAACAATGGAACACTTATTTTCTTGGCCGGTGACGGACAGACAACAGACAACGCTTTGTATTATCGCAAGGTCTTCATCCGCTCGGACAACTGAATTACGAGGGTGGAACATAAAGTTCGCGACCTTGTCCAGAAAAGTGTCAGCTGTGACAAATTCAATTACATCAAAATCTTTTATGTGGTCCTTCAAGATACTACATCAAACTTTGTTATGATGCAGTTTTTTCCTTCGTAATTGATAGGAATCCAACTTAGGCAGGGGTGCGCAACTTTAAGACAAAAACATGAATAAAGAGAATGTGCACCATCGTTCTAACGCAGCTGTCACAGTCAATCAGTCTGCCCTGTCTACACATGATTTAAAGCTTAACGCCCTGCCCAACCCAGAGAAGCGATTGGCGGACTAATTCATCTGGTATCTCAGGGCCTTGTCAGCAAGGAACCACCAAAGGAGGCAATAACATGGTGTCATGCACTGATGCCGTCGGGCGTTCTTGTCGTACTGGAGCTTGGCGCTACAAGAGTTAAAGAGACAAGGGAAGATTTTTTACTTCACAGCCGAAACAATCCACAATCGCTTTTAAAAATTTCAAACTAGGCATATTTTCCATCTGCTTGATCATTTCTGAGAACACATTTCTGAAAATTCCGACAATCCAGCGATGTTTTCCCAGTAACTATCAGACGAAAGGGAAAAAAAAAAGTTTAAATTTTAATTTTGCGGAAAAAATAGTGTGGACATAATTATTAGGCTGTAAAGCAACTAATTACCCATGTCCCTTTAATAAAAAAGGGGAGAGTCTGAAGATTCTGTTGGGGAGATGGTGCTGACAGCTGAGGACAATTCCCTTTTTCAGGGTTTTCTGAACTTAAGCGTGGCAGAAAAAAATCACCATTGCTGAACCGGATTTAGAATCTCCAAACGTGCGGATATCTCATGGACATTTAAGCGGAAACTGTTATTCATCACATGTTCCCGGATGGTAGAAAGGTAACATCCAAAACAAATCAGTGTAATCTGTTCCGATAGATATCATTGGCCTGAGAATGCACTAAACCAGATGGATGCTCAGAATGTTTTGTTGCAGGACAACACACGTCCTCACACCAGTCAGAGTGGCAGTGGTCTGATTTGTTATCGGGGCTTTCAAAGTTCTCCATCATACCTCGAATTTAACTGTCAGGGTGTCACCTGACTTCTATCGTTTTGTAAACTGAAAGAACTCCAACATGGAAGAAGATTTACGTTAGAGACGTTGAAGTCACTGGTGCTGTAGATGCCTCTCTGATGGATCAGGACACAAACTTCTACAGTCAAGAGCTGGACACAAACGTCTACTATTAAGATCAGGGCACAAACCTCTACAGTCAAGAGCTGGACACAAACGTCTACTATTAAGATCAGGACACAAACTTCTACAGTCAAGAGCTGGACACAAACTTGTACTGTCAAGATCAGGACACAAACGTCTACTATTAAGATCAAGACACAAACTTCTTCTATCAAGGTCAGGACACAAACTTCTACCATCAAGATCAGGACACAAACTTCTACTATCAAGATCAGGACACAAACTATTATTAACAAGGTCAGGGCACAAACTTCTACTATCAAGATCAGGACACAAACCTCTACAATCAAGGTCAATACACACACTTCAACTGTCAAGAGCAAGTCACAAACTTCTACTATGAAGAAATTTATAAAATCTAGAGGGATTAAGGGCACTGAAGTCAAAAAGTGTGTAAAAAAGAGTTTGCCTTGTTAATACCTTTTGGATGAGGCCCCAAACGTTTTATTCCACCTTCGTGTTGATATGATACCTTCTGACTCGAGATCGTTTGGGAGTCTGATGAATAACTGTTCCTGATTATTATGGATAAACAGCGACGTCAAGACAAGACTCCTTCTTTCCCTTTGCCCTTAGACTGTGATAAAATTCTAAAAATCAATAAATTAGAAACATTTGTAAAAGAATGCAGACATGAGATAGAGATGAAGTATAATATAACAGGTAGTGCAAAGTCAACTTTGCCTTAATCCCGTATGCTATTTGAGCAGCAATGGCATGGAAGATAATACCTTACTTGTACCCTTTGATAATGATCGAGGTCGGGGAGCTGTGAATCTGGATGTCAGTTTACTTTGGTGCCTTCCATCCTAGGTAAGTAACTTAATAACTGTATAGAATATTTTAGCACTATCAGATATCACTAGTGAGTGTTGGTGACGCGAAATTCACAAAGACTGCTCAAACGAGAATCACAAAGGCAATATGGCCTCACCAAGACTATAACATTCATCTTGGTGAGGACGGTCGAAATATGATAACAATAATTTTACATGTAATTTATCATTCTACTTCCTATCTTGTCTGACTTGTGTATACTTTCAAGGCGGGGGTTAAAAGCCTGAATAACAACAACGCCAAATGATGTGAACAAATGACCAGTATATCTCAGTATCACCAAATGTCACTAGTGGTTATCAGTGTCATGGATTTCGCCATAACTGCTCAAAAGATAACCACACGGGGCAATGGCCTTACTAAAATCCTTTTTGTTTGGACGGTCTAAATGAGACTACAATGGTTATTCTGATAATTTGGCATTTTGATTTCTTTTCTGGATGATTTGTGTATGCTGTCAACGCTGAAGCTAGGCGCTTGGACAAAGCCCCATCAAACTAGTAACTTGTTAAGGCAAGTCTATAATGAATATGAGTCTAGGACAAATTATAAAATTATACTGTTATTTCATTGTTTGCGCGATTTTCTTTTTTCTGCGAGAACATTAAGTCGAATCTTGAATATAATAATCTTATGGAGTATAGCTTTAATCTACGTCAACTATTTCCTGACCTAACTCTAAGATGTTTGGACTAGCCCGTTAGCCAGGTGACACGAAGACAGTGATCTTACTAAAACAGATTAAGATGCAAAATATTCGACTATTCGAACCATGGTTCTATTTGATCTGTTGATGGTTTGAATAGCACAGACAATATTTGATCGTGCATCGTGTAAAAGCAACAAAACCTTGTAAAGATTAATTTCAATGCTACTGGTGCTAAGTAACAAAAAGGTTCTGCTCGATTTGTCATTTTTTGCAACTGGAATGAAAAGTTGACCGAGTATTGAATTTGGGTTGGGCAAACTCAATTCCTACAGTATTCCAATCCTGATTAGAATCCAGATCCAGGGTACGATGGAATAGAACGTATTTTTATTCTGAATAAGGCTAACTAGTTACACCTGTACATTTGGACGGAGACCGAAATTTTAATATGACACAGGGATTTCTTTTGAACTGACTTTCTGTTGTTGTTGTTGTTGGTGGTGGTGGTGGTGGTGGTGGTGGTTGTTTCTTATGTTTTTTTGGCTTAAAATGTGTTGTGAACAGAAGGACTTGATACAGATCAATTTGATAATTTGAATTCGGATTCGAATCCCGGGTAAGAAGGTTCGAGGGATTTGAATCCGGATTCGAATATTGCCCAACACTGAATGTTGAGTGTCGGTATCGAACTTCAATGCAACTAATTCTGGAGCCAATGACTGACATGACAGCCTTCCCTCCTCCCNCCCCCCCCCCCCCCCCCCAAAAAAAAAAAATCTCCCTTATTTTCCTTCCTTTTCCGCACATGTGAATAACATAACGTCACGCTCATTCCACATTCGTCCTAAATTTTGATGATTTGAGTTGTTTATATTACTATGATCTTCAATTTCTCTTCTTTCTTCTATTAAAACAACTATGAAGACTTAACTCGTTATTGTATCCCAATTTTACAAGCCAAACTACATCTACCTCATTGTTTTGCTTTGAGCAACAAGTAGAGAGGGCTAAATTGCTCAAAACCTTTTTAAAAATGACTAGCAAACGTGGAAAGAGCGTGACGATTAGCACTACAATACACAGAAACAGAGAAAAATCTGAAGGCCCAGATCAACGAACCAATGTTAGACTGCAGGATAAAATCTTCGCCTTCGTCTCCCCAGAGATACCTGGGTAACGCCACTGGAACATCGGCAGGAGACGCCGAAGACTTGATCAGTCGCTTCCCCAGCTTCAAGCTCGGTACTCCAGGGGCGGACCTCGGTGTGATGGCCTATGGAGACGACATGGCTGGATGGGACGGGCTCACTTTCAGCAAGTCAGTTTAAATATTTTAAAGTTTTTAAAAAAATATTTTGCAGAGGAAGGGTGTATATGGGGGTAGGGTCTGGGCTGGGGCTGGAGAGGAAATAAGAAGAAGGTGATCACGCATATTATCTTATACTTTGATAAAGTTCGGGCATTAATCTAATCCCTAGCATGAGGTTTAAAATGGTTTCAGGCTTAGAGAGCCTGGCGTCCATGATCCACGTGCATTTTCATTCTCCATCTGTAAACTGAGGCTGATCCTAACCAAGCATAGTACAATAATAAGGAACTGATGGAAGGAAAAAATATTATGGAATTAAAAGGATGATCTCTTTTTCCTCGAGTTCTTTGGACTTGTCCACAGTTAGTATGTTTTAGGATGCCGTCTCTCTTCTTTTGGTGCAAAACGGCTTCAATGGCTGTTTAAATTTTGTTTGACAGCTGGAGTCCCACAGTCTACGTACCCACCGGAATCAAAGGGGGACCACTGGTGTTATTTGATGAGAAAGACAACGCAATGGTGATCTCCCCTATGAACCGGTTTATGGCGGCCTCCAGCCACATCCAGTTCTTGAGAGATATCTCCTGGGGCGTCATGGGCCTTGTAGACAGCGTGCCAGACAACTACAGTATAGATTTTATATTGTACTTCAGCGACATGGGCATTAATGAGGTAATAAGATCAGAATAGTTTTATTATAATAATAATTATGTGATGATGATGATAATAATAATAATAATGATAATAATAACAATAATAATAATAATATTTATATGGGTTTATAAGTCGCGTATCCAGACCAATGCCCACCCAAGTGACTCCGTACTACTATTACCTTAGCAGGTCTAATCTCATCTCCGTGGGGAGCATAAAGAGCCCCTGCCATTTAGAGGCGCGGCGCTGAACACCAGCATTTTGACAATATCTTCCATTGCCCATATACAAAAAATTGCCTGTGACTGCAGGGTACTAGTGTCCGAATCGGGCATCTGCTCTTGGGCACATTAAATAAAGCTAAGGAGAAAGCACCACAAACGCAGTAACATTAAAGGCACTAAATAATGGCTTTGTCCAGTGGCGGCTCGCGACTTCTAAAATTACCTGTGCAACTCCTCATTTCCCCCCCGCCCCCTTCCCCAACATACTCTACTCACAATTTCTTCAAATAACAACATAGCCTCATCCTGAATCTAGAATACGGTAGATCAACTGCTCTTGCTCTAGATAGCTATAACAAAGATAACAGCTTATTCAGAGGATAAGGCAAAGCTGAAAAACAAAAGGAATGCTTGGTCTCTGTATTTTTGGAAATCAGTAATATCTTGATATTCGGAGCTAACTTTTATCCAGCACTGCACGGGTTACACTTAAAGACTGGCTGCCATTGGTTGTGTTTTTCATTATGTGTTCCTCTTCTACAGGCCGTGAGGCAGTGGGGTGAATTTCTGCAAGAGGAACACAACAAGACTTCCAAATATAGAGACAGCGACATCACCTTGCAGTATATGGGCTACTGGACGGACAACGGTCAGTCGTTCTCCTGTTGTCTCTGTGTGTTCTTAATATAGGGCTGTTTACAGGTCAGGGTCATGGTCACGGTAGGCAATGCAAGCCAGTAAGATCCAGAACAAGCCAGAGCGAGCCAGAACGAACGAGCACGAGCCAGCGTGAGCTAACGCAAGCCAGTAAGAACCAGTGCGAGGCAGAGCGATCCACCTTGCCATGATGATTGGTGGAGGATAGTCGTGCTGGTTGGAATACAATGCAGTATCCAGTCCGTGAGTGGCTGGTGGTCACGTGCCAGTGGCGTGTATGACCTTGGGAAACAGCTCTAGTGAGTGCAACCTCTAAATGGTCTGATCCTAACAACATACTTTAATATAAGAAACTGATGGAATGAAAGAATATGTATTCAAATGTATGATATATACAACGTTACTGTCCTGTGTGTTTGTTTCAGCGATGTTTCAGGGGTAAATAGAAGTCCTATTTCTATACTGGTATTATATGTATTTACGACAACTCATCTGTGCTGCTTTTTTCTAGGTGCATACTATTATTACAATACGGAACCTAACAAGAACTATGAGCAGACAATGATAGACGTTGTCAACTACATTAATCAGGAGAAAATTCCTTTCAGGTGAGAGTTTGAAACAGATCTAGATCTAGTCTATATATGTTCATACCATATAGTTAGATTTAGTTTTCTAGAGTTAGTGGCAATACTATGGGGGCTTTTCCACCAAATGCTCAGTTTAGGATTAGGGGCAGACGTAAGAATAAGGTTGGGGAAGGAAAAGCACCTAAACTCGTTCTTAACTCTAGTAGTGCCAGACGCCTCGGGCCCAACTTTCCGCTGGTTGCATGAACATTGTCACGGATAATGACCGTTGCGCGTTGTTTACAGGCCGATCAACAGACACCAGGACTGCAAAATTCGACCGGTACCTCACACGGTTAGCGCTGGCATGCGAATTTATTTTACCATCGCCTCCAGTGTAGTGGAGTTAAAGTGACAACCAGTTCTAGCGTAACATCACAAGGGTTAAGTTTTCAATTACAACAACACTCATTTTCGGTTAAGTGAAATGTAAACGCAAGCAGGGGGATAATTTATTGCATCATTAAATCTCGCTTCCGGAAGTAAAACACAATTCAGCCAATGAAACTCTTTGTAACAGACCATAGCAATCTATAATATATTCCCATGACAATGGAAAAGTAGGAGATTACTGGAACCTATTGTTTTGTTGTTGATTTTTTTCTTGGTCCTATTAACATCTGTGTTCATCTATACATACCATCTTTTGCCCGATCTTTTGAGGGGAAGAAGAAGAGGGGTCAACGACCAAAATTTTTCATAAATCTCTTTCAAAAAAGGTCACCTCAAATTCTGATCTGGTCCCCAATTTTTCATATGGCTGGTTGTTTTCAACGCCTACTAATACATAGGCCTACACACTTTATTATTTTTTTTTTCAATCAAGGAGGCTGAAATTATACCTGAAATTTTAAAATTCTATGCTTTATTTAGATCACATGTCATTTTACATATTTCTACACCCTAACACTGACTGGCAGGGCCCCAAAAAAGGGAAGAGTTTATACACAAGCGGATTAATTGAAACCAGGAAGCCTAAAAACTGGTTGTTATAGTTGTGTCCAAATGTCTGTGCATGCATAGTGACTGAGAGGAGTCTATTGGGACAAACTCTAAACAGTATTATTATCTAGGACCTCTTTCACATCTGCATTCTTTTTCCTAAAACTGACCCTAACCAACAACCAGGCTGGAGGTGGGAGGGTCACTGGATATTAGTTCCTAACCTTAAACCAAGCATTAGGTGGGAAAGTCCCAGAATGTTGCTGAACTGGTGACTTTTGCTGCACTTTACAATTAGTTAGATTATTATGTTTACTGAGACAGACAGAGAGACAGGCAGACAGGCAGGCAGGCAGGCAGGCAAATAGACAGACAGACAGGCAGGCAGGCAGGCAGGCAGACAGACAGGCAGGCAGGCAGGCAGGCAGGCAAGCAGACTGGCAGGCAATAGACAGACAGACAGACCAGCCGACCGACCGACCACGAAATGTACGGATGTACGAAAGGACAAATAGAGAGAGAGAGAGAGAAAGAAAGAAAGAGAGAGAGAGAGAGAGAGAGAGAAACAAAACATAAAGGGTCGAGCCATGTCACATACAAATACGAACAAATAGATAAACCATCAAAAAGAAGTCAGATGCCTGTCCCCCCACCCACCTACCTATCTCCATTACATTCCCCAGATATCTGCAGTATGACTCCTGGTGGTATCCCAAGGGACATCGGGAAGGAACACTGACCTGGATACCCAAGAAAGAGATTTTCCCAGATGGATTCCAGTAAGTGTTAACATACTGTGTACGTGGAGAAATAAAAGAAAAGCTTTTTAAAAAAGTAATAATTTAATTTAGATTTTTTTTTTCGGCAAAGAAAATGCCCATAAAACACAGTTCTAGCCCATATAAAGTTTACTAACAAGTTTCAACAAACAAACTTTAACAAATTTTTAACAACTTTACTGTTTTGTGGCCTGTTTTGTCATACTAGAGTATTTCATTCTCTTCCCTGGCTTCTTTATCAAATGATGCAGAGAATATGACAATAGGGAAAAGAAATGCTAAACCTAATACAGTAGATTAAAATTTTTAAAATCTAATGTCAGATTTATTTGTTTATTTCTTTGTGGCTGTGCTTATCCATCAGGGCAACTCACGTCGTTGCAAGCAGAGATCACCAATTTTGCAGTTCTTGCAAACGGCGAGGAAGGGTTTATGAGACATACATAGCCTTGATTCAATGATATTTAGCATTTTTTTTTTGTACAAAGAACCAAGGGATGACGGCGAAAGTAGAAGGCTGATGTCATGCCTGTCGTTGCCAAGTTGGCGTTTTTGAGACCAAATTCCTCTATATGGACTGATCACAATAATTTTATTACAGCAAGGGCGGTGTATGAAGATGTGGCCTTCCCCTGACCCCGCCCCCGCCCTAACCCCTCCCACCTTTCCTCAATAGGTCTGATCACTATAAGTTTGTACAAGAAGGGCAGTATAAAGATAAGAAGATGTAGCAGGTCTTTGCTTGGCCTTNTTCCACCAACGTTCCCGGAAACCGCTGGGACATCCAGCTAGTACTTCAAAGATACTAATAATGCCCTTGTTTTTGTAAGACCTTAAATGATTAGGACTGTAGGACCTTAAAATGGGTAGGATCTCAAAATGGGTGGGACCTTAAATGGGTGGGACCTCAAATGGATAAGACCTCAAAATGGGTAGGACCCCAACCTGGGTGGGACCTTAAATGGGTAGGACCTCAAAATGGGTGGGACCTTAAATGGGTGGGACCTCAAACTGGTAGGACCTCAAAATGGGTAGGACATCAAATAGGTAGTGAATACTATGAAAAGCCTGTAATCCCAACACTTGTTTCACCTGTCTGTTTGCTTCTCTTTTGAATAATATAGGTTACTTCAGTGATCTTTGCCAGATCTCATTATTCTTGTGACAGTGGGTTTAGTATAATGTATGCATTAACATGTGCACCCTCAATGTCTGATGCTGCATTCATCTGTTCTCGATAGATACCTGGCTGAGAAAACCAAACTTCCCTTTGGCTGTCATAACAGATACTGGTAAGTTCCATTTCGACATTGTTAAAAGAGATGTTTGAAATACGACACACTGAATGTATCTGCCTGAAGAATGTGATGGCGATTAAGCATTTGTAATATGGCAAGCTAACTAGTTTCCTTAACGACTAGTGTTTTGCACAGAGGGTTACGCCGAAACCAAAGTCTTTGGCCCAAACTTCAGAGTTAGTGTACAAAGTCAGGAAAGAATGCGAACTAATTTTGCGGGTTGGTTCACAAATCTAACACCTATGCTGCATACTTTGTTTAAGGAACACATGTTTAGTCTTCCTAAGGCATATGATAACACACTTTTTCCATCCGAGTTACAGATATGTAACCATTAGCTCCTCTCTTTTTGATAATGATAGAGTTGCATGTCGTTGTTTTTTTTTGGTTTTTTTTTTGTAGTTCAGTTTTGTAGAATACCAAATATGTTACATCATCAAAGTTTTTAAGACTCCTTATCTTCTGTTTGATGTAGAATAATAGTGTATTGGCATGTAAAATTACCACGTCAAGCTTAGTGATACCAACCCCTTCAGTGCCAGGGATCACATGCAAATTCTTCAAATGAAAGCATAAAAAGCAAAGAAATTTGATATTTTCCGAAAAGTCAGTATTATCATTTATACGGAAAAGACAACAGTGTATAAATTAATGCAAAATTGCACACCAAGGTGCTGAATGATGCATATTGCTCCATGAAGGGTGATGATCTTAGAACAACAGCCATTAATATTTGCAGCAGCATCGGTTGTTTGTTACCAGATTTCACCCACGGCTGTTTGATACCTTTATGTATGACCCTACCAAAACTTTTCTACAATTTATGTCTAGACACAGAGATATTTCACTTTATATCAACGATTGTTAATAATTCCTCATATATATTCGTCAAGATAGAAAATCTACAAAAGCTTTGGTATAGTAATGCATAAAAGTATCTAAGAGACATGCGTAAAATCTGGTGTCAAGTAACAGGTGCTACCGCAAATGACAGATCATCATCCTTACTGGAGAAACATGCACCATTCAGCACTTTGGTGCGCAATTTTATATAGAAATCGAATGCATTTGTAGTGTTAAGTTGCACACCAAGTAATGTTCTTCACAACTTCTGGGAACGGGTAGCACTTTCTCTTAATATTTGTCTCTAATTAACCACAGGGACAGCGATACCACCTATGCCAGCTACAACGGTGGAAAGTACAACTTCATTCCTGACAAGTATTTCGGAGTTGCTGTACCCGATGATCCTGTAAGTATATTTCATTTTGAGTGACGTAAACAGAGAGACAAGGACCCCTCCACCGACTTTACATACAATGGGTCTGTGTCGCTCCTGCATCGCAGTTGTTCCCGATGACTAAAACTGAAGTGCCGTCACTGCAGAGTTTCTTCCCTCCCCGCTCCTTTTCATTGTGCGATCCCACACACACACACACACACACACACACAACACACACACACACACACACACAC
>JAWQUT010000263.1:864962-884618 GCA_033807755.1 Ellobium chinense
CCCCCTCTCTCTCTCTCCTAATCTCGTTCTCTCTGGTTTACAGTCTACATTTTACTATTTCCATCTCTGCGTTCTGTGTGTCCTCAAGTCTAAGGTAATTTGTCTATTAACCAGGGACAGTGACACAACCTACGCCAAAGCCAATGGTGGAAAGTACAACTTCATCATTGACAAAGACACTGGATACGCAGTACCCGATGATCCTGTAAGTTTGGTATTACTTGTATTTGTCTCTGTTAACCCCTTCACTGCCAGAGATCACAAATAAGATCTTCACATCAAAGCTTATATCTCAACAGAATTTCGAATTTTCAGAAATGTAATCAGTTTTTTTACAAAGAGGAGACAATCGTGTAATAGTGTGGCAGAATGGAATTTATTCTGTTTCATTCTTTATATTATAATACCATCATATTACAGGCCCAAGAATTTCTCCAGCCAAAGGCAGCGAAGGGGTTAATGACGATCGTTGTATTCAGTGTGGTCACAGTCTCTTGTGTCATAGTCATTGCTTGCCACTGGTATTGCTTGCCATTGTTATTGCTTGCCATTGTTGTTGTTGTTGTTGTTGTTGTTGTTGTTGTTGTTGTTGTGGTTTGGTTGTGGTTGCTGCGATTGTAGCTCTGACTGCCATTGCTGGTGATCTATCGGTGACACACAACTCTTGTGGACTAAGCGTTTGTTGTGCTGTTTTACAAGGAGGGGAAATCTGAGGGCAGTGGAGATAAGTGAAAGCTAGCTACTCTTTTATTATCACTTCAGCTGTTAGTGAAACTATTGGAAGTTGTAGTGAATTATTATTTCATATACAGAGAGCCCGATACTGAGACGATTTTAAAATTATGTAAATAACTATTTAAACATCTATTCATTCTCCAGCATCGACTTTAGCATCGCTTGCTGCTCACGCCTCGCCGAGCTGTCCTTCTTGCTGCATCACGCTATTTCTTTCATCTTCAACTAGCTGGCAAAATCTATCACCTCATCATGCTCATTCCACAAATTTCCGAAGTCACTTTTAGAAGCTTTGAGAAATCTAGCACTCTGAACTCTTTGGTCAAGGCAAAATAATGGGGTAGATGTGGGTTAGCTTCGAAAATGGGGGATACAACATTTAGTAAATAATTTAAAAGACCAATGGAAGATTAGAATCGCAGAAACAGTTCAAAAGATAAAAATAGTTTAGGTGAATATGGAATGTGCAAGACGATCTGTTTTTATCTGTCTATTCTTGGTGTTACCCATGCAACACGTCTTTGGTTTTCGTCTTTCTCTTTCCCTTCCAAAACCTTGTGATCTTTTTCATAGCAAGTAATCTTGCTCTAGGCTGCTGCCATGTCCCAGTCTTGTTTCACACAGGATAGTCTTATAACTGCCTAAGTTTCGGTTATTCGCATTTTTTTTTCAAGGAAGCGATAATAGTGTAATAATGTGGCAATAATGGAATTTATTCTATTTCATTCTTTGTTTTCATTCCTTCAAAAATCTTTTATTTTCTATTTCATAGCAAGTAATCTCACTCTAGGCTGATGCCATGCTCCAGTCTTGTTTCACACAGGATGGAGTCTTATTACTGCCTAAATTTCTGTTATTCACATTCATTTGTGTACTTTTTTCTTTTTTTTTGCACGAGATAGAGTTTCTGGCCTGATTTGCTCAATCAGACGCGAGGATGGGGACAATTTCTCCTGTACGAACAAGTAAGTACCAATACAAAATGAATAAGTAAAATGAGGAATGAGTTAAAATGATTAATTTCTTACAAATCGAACTTTTAGCAGATCCCCAAGTATTTGAAACGTTCAGGTCACTTTACCCATTTTCCAAATTACTAATTTCATAAGGCGACATGAGATGTGATGTTTATGAGTTCTTTGATGTGGCATTTATTTTCTTTTTTATCTTAGTGAAGCCTGGGCTAAGAGAAAGCAAGTTTATAGTATTTGATTCTAACACATACCGCTGATTGATTTACTTCTAATATTTATCATTTTACCATGATGATATTTGTAAATAGACGCAGACAGGACACCTCTACTCGTCTGCTTCCGATTTTAAGGGGTTGTCTGTAAATAAATAAATAAATAAATAAATAAATAAATAAATAAATAAATAAATAAATAAATACAACTCTTACACTTCTTTTCATTAAAATCTGACTCTACACTGGAACTCAGAGCTGTGTGCTAGACTTACTGCAATGAGTCAGTCTCAGTTTCTAGTTTACATGAAAGTGAAACAAATAATATTTTTTGGAAAGAAGAGGGAGTGCACTGAACCTTGATAAAATGACTTGAAATGTTACTTGTTATTTGCGAAAGTTTTTATAATTATTTTTTTTTATACAATTATTTTTTTTTTCGATAGACTGGTTTAGTTCTTTGTTTTACAGTGTCTGGTGGAGGAATCATGGTTCCAGTCATTCAAATGCACACATCGTATAAACTGAACGGAAGATTTTTTTTCCTAATGTTTATATGCCGTTTGAACATTGCACACTGTCTTCTTGATAAAAATGATATTGAAGACAAGAATAATAGCGATGATGATGATGATGATGATGATGATGATGATGATGATGATGATAATTATGATGAATATGCCTGAGAAAGACATTTTCAGAGAGAAAATGTGCCATATCATAAAAATCTGCTTTATTATATTTATCTCTGAAAACAAAGAATGTTTACTTCTGTTCTACCAGTTCATAATATTGAAAAGCTTACATCATGATGATGATGATGATGATGATGATGATGATGATGATCATTCTCCTCCCAGGACTGGCTAGATGATGAGACAATCAGAAACGCTGCCTTGTTGAATGATCTGTACCTGGGTCGCCGCTGGCTAATGGATATGGGATCTGCAGCTTCTTCTTTAGACATCACAGTCCAGTATTGCATGGCTTATAGTCGACATATACTGCAGTCTCTGGAAATACCAGCTGTCACACAGGTGGGTACAATATGGCTGACAGCAAACACATACTGCAGTCACTGTAAATACCAGCAGTCACATAGGTGGGTACAACATGGCTTACAGTAGACACATCCTGCAATCGCTGAAAATACCAGCTGTCACACATATGTGTAGTACATGGCTTACACAACTTACAGTCGATATATACTGCGGTCACTGGAAATACGTATCAGCTGTCACACAGGTGGATAGAATATGGCATACAGTAGATACGCACTACGTTCACTGAAAATACCAGCTGTCACACATGTGTATAGAACATGGCTAACAATAGACACATAGTTTTGTTACTGGAAACAGACTCCATGAACTGGCACTTTACTCATCCATTGTCTCATTCAGAGAGAGTGTGTGTAGATATATATAGACTAACTCATTATTGGGTCTTAATTCTAGTTTTATAAATAAAGGGGTTGTTATTCACAATTGTACATCACAATAATAGACCTCTCTTAATTAGTCAACTTCAACCAGGCTTACTTCTGGTATAAGTAAAATGTAAATATGATTAGTAGAGTGATTGCGTCATAAGATCTTGCTTCAGAAATAAAAAAAAAATTAGTCAATAAAAATCAATGTAAAAGACTATATCAATAATCAATCATATTTCTCTGACAATGGAAAAGTGGTACACGGAAGTAAGAATTGTTGGAGTTGTGGCTTGCTACGCCCGGACGACGTGCATGCATAATAATTAAAAGTAGTCTGTCGTACATTGTTTGTCTCCCCTTACTTCACAGGCCCGCGTCAGTACTGACTACCAGCCAGGTGGAGACAACTGGAGAATTGGTGTGTCATCCATATTCGCCGACGCCGTGGAAATAGCGCCGTACAAGGATACATTCTGGACAATGAAATCTCAGCCGGGCAGTCCTTACAGTCAGTAACTGTTATGTTTGTTAGAAGGCTTGTCGAACATAACACTCCTATCGTGTGACTAGAATAAGGAAATGTTGAAGTAGTGGGATGGCTTATCATTTTTTCATTCCGTTCCGAAACAGACTTGTTGAAAACATTTCGGTTAGCGTGTGATAGGTCAAAGACATAGGCTACATCACAAACATTAAATATAATGGAAGTTGTAATCAGGAGGGTCTACTGTGTCACTTGGAAATGGTCACTTGCTTGCACTCAAATTTGCCAACTGATTTGATTAAGCAAGCTTGCTATAATGAGAGTTGTAAATTACTAGCCGTCTATGAGAAATAAGCATAGAGATCGTTGCCTCTTCATTTTTCTCCGCTTCTTAGCCTTCAGTTCCCTTGGTCACTATTCCACTTTGAACGATCTCCAAGCAGGATAACCCTACACGAGGAAAAACTTTTTTCCTCGCTTTTTGGATTGATAATGACTAACGCTCTTACCTAATTCTAAATCCTTGGCCAACTACCACCTTTGCCATGTTTTACATTATATGTCATCTTCCATGATTTTCAAAAAATCTTTTCTTTGTTCCCTGTTCTCTGAGTACAGAAGGCAAGACAGAGCCAGCCCCAGCTCTAAACCACGCTCTTGCCACACTAAGCACTGGGCCAGTGGGTCCTGGAGACGGAATAGGCTACATCAACACCACTTTGCTTATGAGGTCAGTAACATGGACAGTTTTATCGTTGCTACTGTGGTGCAGATGCCAATTTAAAATAATGATTTTGTAAATGTGCTTTTTAAAAAAAATGCCTAAATCAGACATAATATGTCATTTCTTAATAACAGTAGCATGTTATTTATAGATCAAGGCCCATGCTGACATTATTGCAGAGGAAAAATTAAAACGCTAAAATTGCAGTTACGAAAATACACGCTGACTCTTTTTTGTTTTGCCTTATACACGTTTTCTCAGCATTTTCTCAGTGCTGCTTTCAAGTTTTGTATCCAGTGGGACCTATTGAAGTTGAATTCCAAGTGTGCAATCTGTAATGTTTAGTTTTGTGATGTATTCGAGCTTGTGAACAAAAGTTTGGATAGGGAATGAGGAACCTTAGGGTAGAGATACTCAGGTGTAATTGTTCACATCCCGATGTATTCTTCAACTTTGTCAGTTATACACTCACAGTCCAGAAAACCAAGGGCATCAAACGACAATGGGGTAGAAATGAAAATAAGTCATTGACAATCACTAACTGGTGCTCAATGGGAAGGGCAAACAAGGCAAAGATAAGAAAGAACACTTTGTACAACTTCACTATCCAATCCTCAGATGCTGTGACTCATCGGGTCTAATTCTGAAGCCGAGCAAAGCAATCACAGCTATCGATGATCAAATCAGGAGGGTGAGGATCTAGCTGTCTCAGTACATACATATATTATTGAGACATCATCAAAACGTTTTTGTAAGCCTAAAGCCCGCTTACTTCAATGGTACTAGAGGTGTTTTGGTTTTTTCATCCTTCCTTTTGTTTATACCCTCTGGACTGCTATAGGAAGCAGCGTGGCCGAACGGCTGTGGCGTTGGACTCAAGATCTAAAGGTCGTGGGTTCGATTCCCAACCACGGCCGTGTTGTAAGTGCCTTGGGACAGCATTTTATCTGCATTTTTCTCAGTTCACCTGTTTGTAAAATGGGCACAGTTTTCAGTTTCTGAGTACGACTCACAAACCACACCGTTAAGCTGCCTCCTTCTTGGCCTTGCTATCTTTACCTCAACAGTCATCAATCATGTACATTGCTAGGTCTCTACATATACATCTTCATCTTTTTATCTTCATCTTCTCCCCCTCCCTTCTTTTACCCCCAGGCCGCCTATGGGAACTATGTAGGCCCCGATGGAGAGTTGTACACTACTTATTCTAATATCTCTAACTACATCTTTGGCATCGCGCTGGCAGCAGACATGAAGAATGACTATTTCCTGACGCCCACATCTGGATGGAGTCATGTACAGGTTCGTTTAACCCTTTGACTGCCAAATGGCTCAAGAAATTATCGTGCCTGTGATATCAAAGGTTTACAATGAAAGATAATTATAGAAAAAGTTGCATTCGTTCTACACTTTACGTGTTTATTGACTTAGTTATGTTCTTCTCTTAGAAAAACATAAAAGTTATAATAATGATGATCTTCAGTTCTTTTAATTTTCTATCCTTTGATTTGACAAATGTATGTGTAGACCTTTTGTAGTGAAGTGGTTAAAGGGACAGGGGCAGTTATTTGCTTCATACAATGTAATAGATCTACATAATTTTTCATAAAATTTAAACCGCATATATTTCTCCTTTCGTCCGACAGTTTCTGAAGAATTTAGAGCTGGAATATCGGGATTTTCACCCTGCGGGCACCGCCATTACTCATGTTGCGTGACGTCAAAAAGCGATATAGGCTAGCAGACTATTGATCCAGACGGTAACGCATGCGTCTCAGCATATATCGTCTGCTAGCTTTTCTCGCGTTATGACGTCCCACAGCACGAATAATTGTGACTTGCGCAGGATGAAATTCCGTAACATTCAAGCGGTGTTTTTTCAGACATGGTCACGAGGAAAGAAAATGTACGCGGTTTAAAAGTTTTCTTACAAAGATGTGGGGTTTTTTAGACTGTGAAGCAAATATCTACTCTTGTCTATTTATGCATTAGCACAGCTCTAGATCAGATTGTTTGATCAAATGTCAGCGGTAGCAGGAGGTCAGCTGATGAAGCCATGCACACCCACACCCTTCCCAGCAGAGTCTCACGGTCCATGAATCTGGCGCTCTCTCATAATTCACGGATGCTTTTGTTTGGTTTCTACAAACTACCAAAAAGGGAAGCCACACCCCTTCTTTGTATTCTGTGGGCAGTTCTTAGTCCTTAGTAAATGGTAAGCTTTTGATTAGTGCACGCCAGTCACAGTGAGGGTTGTTAGAAATGTGTCGCATTTGTACAGAACCGGAAGACAAAGCTCGGGAAAATGGCGACAACCATCCACAGTTTCAAATTTGTTAGTGGAACATCTTATCAACGGCCTTGTGTTGGAAGAGGATGTGGCAAGAATGAGCGGTAATCTGCATGCTAAGGGGTAAAGCAAAGATATAAATCTAGCACACACCACTTGCAAGTCAATGCCCTGTTTCTTGTCTCTTCCGTAAAAGTTGCAGCCGTTTTGGCTTGCCTCGAGACTGATACTGCCTTTGTCAAGGAAAGGGTGAGGCGTCCCACTTTGTCAAACTGTAGGAACTAAAAACAATTTGGCCCCGGTTTCAAACAGTGTTGTTTCAAAACGCATTCTGTGGTGCCGTTGTTACGAAAATACATAAATGCTATAATTTGATGGGTTATTGGTATGACTGCTTGGGTGTTTCTTATTCTTATTTCCATTCTACTGTACCCTCGGAGGATAATAAAAAAAATAATAATGATGTTTATAATAATAATGATAATAATAGATTATATTTATATAGCGCTCATTCCAACGGCGAGCTCTGAGTGCTTACAACATTAATAGACCTACAAACTACAAAGAAATTAATCCTCTCAACAATCAGCCTCCTCTGTCTGTCTGTCTGTCTGTCTGTCTGTCTGTCTGTCTGTCTCTCTGTCTGTCTGTCTCTCTGTCTCTCTGTCTATCTCTCTGTATCTCTATCTCTGTGTCTCTGTCTCGGTCTCTCTGTCTGTCATTCATCTATCTCTTTGTCTCTCTCTCTCTGTGTCTCTCTCTCTATCTCCTTGTCTCTGTCTCTGTCTCTGTCTCTCTCTCTCTCTCTCTCTCTCTCTCTCTCTCTCTCTCTCTCTCTCTCTGTCTGTCTTTCAGACAAGCACACACATCCATCTACCACATATTGACAAATGTCACACTGGTGATTTCACATCTGACAAACTAAGCCCTGACCAAACTCATATTGCGTGCACATAAGGAGAAGATGTCTCAGATCAGGGGGGAGCATGGGTTGAATAGATTCTACTCTTTTTTTTTTCTTCACTTGGTTCGATGGAGACGGGCAAGCTGTTTGTTAAAAAATGTTACAATTTCCACGATCACTGTCTACTGAATATTTATTTGTTGTCCATATATATATTTTTTTTGCCTCTCATGATGCAGATACATCACCCCGGATTCGTGTATTCTGCAAGTGACCCATACGGCGTCCCTATGCCCTTCGAAGACTCCGCCCCTGTGAGAGTGGGATCTGAATGCACAAAGACAGACTTTTGCCTCTACCATACCACTCCTCTGTTCATAATGGATCAAGGGTATGTGAATTAGTTTGGTTTGGGGGGGAGGGGGGAGAGGGGGGATACAAAGAAGAAATGACAGTAGAAGACAAATGGGGGGAGGAGGGGGAGGGGACTNAATTCTTGGGTCGTAGGTAACACGTCCAATGCGACCGTCTATTGTGGCAACAGCAAGGGGAAGAACCCAGTAGAACAGGCAGTGAATAGAATCGCTTATGGGTCGTGCACTCCTCATTAAATAGATCATTTTCATTAAATTAAAGAACAAACTGAATTCCTGTCTCCACGTTTGGTAACTCACTAAACATCAATTTTTCTTTTGTATTCAAGGGCTTACAACATAGTCATGATGGGTGAACCAGACAAGTGGGTGCCTTTCTCTAACCAGAGATTCAGCCAAATCAACCAGACGACTGATGACATCTACGTGACGCTGAGGGTCCAAGCCGGGGAGGGAGTGATCTTCAACTTCTGGGTCGTAGGAGACACGTCGGTCACGACCGTCTATTGTGACAACAGCAAGGGGAAGAACCCGGTAGAAGAAGCGGTGATCAGCATCGGTTATAGGTCGTGTACTCTTCACTAAATAAATCAATTTCATTGAAATTAGATAACAAATTAATTAAATTCCTTTCAACCCGCTTGATAAGCCTCCAAACATCAATTTTTCATTAGTCTGTATATCTCCATTGCAGAACACGCTCAGGAGGTATCTTTGCCCCGTAGCGTGTGATTCAAGACTTATCGTTCTTTGCATTAATATTTGAGGCAAATGATCAATTCACATCTGCAACAAGTCATGCCCCGCACGATTCTGTTTCATACAAAACATTTCGTGTTCAAGCTAACACTTCTTCAGTCATGTCCACTACATGCGACCGTATCTTCTATAGGTGACTTAATGTGAGTATCGGTTTACAATGCCTGCTACAGATCATGGCCCGAAAACAAACTGGTCTGAAATGCCAGCTGCGAGCCACTCTCCCTGTGGTTTGGTATCGATATTCCAGATCGTTATGGAGATATCAGAGGTCAATATATCGGTCCTATGAACTAAAAAAGCGAACAATCTGAAAAACCCTTTTCTTAAGTGTTAGAACTCAAAACAAACTGTTCACATTTTTTCTGCTGCCAATTTTACTGAGGTCGTTATTTATTTCCTAAACGTGCAGTTGTGTTTTACTGTTATTTTGATTAAGTATGCCTATGGAAATGATTTATCGGGAACAAGTACAACTATGATAATTGTATCATTTTGATTTTCTTTGTTTTTTGCAATATTTGACCCTGAAAATGCAATTTGTATATAAACTAATAAACACCAGTTAACAACTGTATTTTTAAGATACGTTCAGCCCTTTTCTATTTTGTTCTGTGTTTTGTATCGTCTTTCTCTGTCTGCATTCGTGGTATATATATATACAGTATATATATAGATATAGATATAGATATAGATATACCATAGATATAGCCTACCCATTATCCACTGTCTCGCCTGTAGAGGTAGATCTTCTCCGGTGTCTAAGTTATCCCGATATGTGCATCAGATTTCCATCCAAAATTACTTAACTATGGCCAAAGTCTTACGGTAACCAATGTACGCTACATTTGCAAGAAAGCCTGACTACTAATGACACGCTGTGTGCATCGGATTTCTATCCAAAATTACTTTACTATGGCCAGAGTCGTGTGGTAACCAATGTACGCTACATTTGAAGAAAGCCTGACTCCTAATGACACGCTGTGTGCATCGGATTTCTATCCAAAATTACTTCACTATGGCCAGAGTCTTACGGTAACCAATGTACGCTACATTTACAAGAAAGCCTGACTAATAATGACAAGCCTCATTAAGTTCGACTTTTTGGCTTTGTTTCTGGTGCTCTTCCGGACATTGGCTAGATCTAAAAAATAACNCTCAAGATTAACCTGTTAATGCGGTTGTACCTTTTCTTATGGATATATATATATATATATACCCATAAATATAGCCTACCCATTACCCGCTGTCCCGCCTGCTGAGGTAGATCTTCTCCGGTGTCCAACTTATCCGATGTGTGCATCGGATTTCCATCCAAAATTACTTAACTTTGGCCAGAGTCTTATGGTAACCAATGTACGCTACATTTGCAAGAAAGCCTGACTACTGATGACACGCTGTGTGCATCGGATTTCTATCCAAAATTACTTTACTATGGCCAGAGTCGTATGGTAACCAATGTACGCTACATTTGAAGAAAGCCTGACTCCTAATGACACGCTGTGTGCATCGGATTTCTATCCAAAATTACTTCACTATGGCCAGAGTCTTACGGTAACCAATGTACGCTACATTTACAAGAAAGCCTGACTAATAATGACAAGCCTCATTAAGTTCGACTTTTTGGCTTTGTTTCTGGTGCTCTTCCGGACATTGGCTAGATCTAAAAAATAACCTTAGGCACTCCCACTACTAACACCACAAACAACAAGAATAACACTCTACTTTAACTGCCTCTGCTATTATTATATTTGCTGCTACTGCTACAACAAGAACTGCTACTTTCACTACAACTATTACTACCACTTCTGCTGCCAATTCTTCTACTGCCACGGAGTGCACTGAGACTGCCATAGGCACTACTTATACTATTGCTGTAAATTATGCTGCTGTTGCTGCTGCTGCTACTGCTGTTGCTGCTGCTGCTACTGTTGTTGCTGCTGCTGCTGCTACAACAACAACAACAACGACAACGACGACGACGACGACAACAAGAATAACAACAATTACTACTGCTACTTTTATCTCTACTTCTCCTGAAGAACAATAGTAAAAGGTGGAAAGAGGGGAGGTGCAGAAATTATAGCGGTTGTTGTTGATTGAAGCAGCAGCAGTGGCAGCTGTAGTGGCAGCAGCACATGTAGTAGTAGCGGATGTACCAGTGGGAGTAATAATGGTAACTGTTGCTGCCGTTGTTGTAGCAGCATTTTGTCGTATTAGCAGCAGCAGCAGCAGCAGCAGCAGCAGCAGCAGCAAGTAGTAAAAGTATATATGATGGTTGGTGGAGGGCGAGCAGCAGCAGCAGCAGCAGCAACAGCAGCAGCAGCAGCAGCAGCAGCAGTTGAAGTAGTGGTAGACTGTGTAAGAACAGCAGTAACTTGTAGTGCAGTTAGAAGTAGAGTGGTGGTAGTGACAGTGGTGATTGCTGTGATGGTAGTAGTAGAGGTAGTGGTAGGGATAGGGGTATATAGTGTCCTTTGGGATGGTCTGTAAAAATTTAGCGCCAAAAAAAAAGTTGTTACAATTACTACAATGGAACATATTATGGTTTTTATGGTGGAGAAAGGCTTTCTAGCTCTCGTTCAAGAGAAGCCAAATGAACATTGTCTAATAATGTTGCCACTGCTATTATATTGTCACACTTGAAACACATTTAACAGTAGTGTGCCTGGTGTGTTTCACATTTTCCTCGGCACAAAATTTTTGGACGTTTTTGTTGGTTTTTTTTTTTTTTTTTTGTTTGTTTTTTTTNGGGGGGGGGAGGGTGTCACATAAGTGTAACATGTAAATCAATGAATTTTGCGAAAGTTGTGGATTGTATCTCTCTGCACGTGTGCTCGAAATTTTTTTTTTCCGGTTTCTTTTTAATTCCTAAACTTATTGGAATTTTAGTTATGTTTGGTGTTTTTTCTTCGGGGGAAAGAGGGGGAGGGAGCCACTCGGTACACTGATACTGTGTATAGATCTTTGCTAAGACCTAGTAGAATTTGGAACCCACTTCGATCAAACATACTTGTAGAAATAAAATTAAGAAATGAGGAAAGACATGAAGCTAGTCTAGCAAAAAAAAAAGTAGATTATGTATTTCATGACGTCAAACATTAATTTTGAGCTTCTAAAAATTCTGCTCCTAGATTTTAATCCTCTTTATTTCGTTTTCTTGAGAATCAACCTTTACTTTTGACAGCACCGGAAGTGTTTCCCTCCCAGCCATGTCACAGTCATGGAAAACACGACTATGCCCTCAAAACTTCCATAACACAAGAAAATAAGCAGGCACAGGCGACTATCAGCCAGGAGGATCCCAGATATAGGACACAGTTTCGATGTTTCTTGGCATGACCGTATGACAACCTTGTGGTGAAAGAAATAAGTCGATCTGCTTCGTTTAGGGATACGTGATCAGGTACGGTGAGTGTTTCCGGAGAAGGGGTGAAGCTCTTACATTATCTGTCATAGGAAGCCCGGGGGACTGACTCTGAGAAGGACATGACTTTTATCACAAGGATGAGGTAATCTATGCCACTACGCACCTCATTTGAAGGTGGACACTCATAACAAAAATAATTTTCCGTATGTAAGATGATGTATAAGTCACTAGCACGAGTCTACATCAGAGGTATTTTGAAATTTGATTGTTTTGAGGCTAAACACACAGGACACATGTTATTGCCGCACTGACAAAATGACATCATTATAACTTCTTATTGATAACTACTAGGATAAGGATGGATATTTCACCGACGTAAGTCTGAGTTTCGAGTTAACCAAAGAAATTGAGCGTTCACCTCCTTACATTGTTCCGGAACTTTCGTGCCGCTATTTTGAGACGTCTTCAGAGGATTTCTTAACTCTTGTAGGTTGCAGGGGCCAAATTGTAAAAGCCTCTTTGAGCCATTTAATAAGATTATCTCCTCGAACCACAGAAATGTTCTGTGTTTGGCAAGGCTAGTCTGCAGGTCTGGCGCCATCTCTATGCTCAAAGTATATACCGTCCTTCATTTAGATTTTTCCCAACCGTAATTCAGATGAAAAGGGATTTAAAAAGTTGGCCACAGGCCCGCCATTGGGAAACATTACTTGCAACAGTTATATTTTCACAAATTCAGGACTGAATTTCAATACTTTTGCGGTTTAGCTTCATGTTATACGATTATTTCTACACAATGTGTCCAAAGGACAGATTTTATACTCTGCTATTTTTGACTGATTGTCCGTTTTCTTTGGTTGTTTTTTTATTTCCAATTAGGTTTCTGCTATCTAGTAGCGTGAGGTGCATCGGATCCAGCCTCCCGCTGGCTGCTTGACCCATTGTCATGGCCAATAACCGTTCCGCGTGTTGTCTGCCGATCGCCCAATTGACACCAGTGGCAGTATGCATAATCCATACGTTATTTAACGTACTGCGTTAACCACGGTGAACACTACTAATGTTTAGGGAGTTTCTCGTGGTTACCGCATTGCGTTAACTAACATATGGATTATGCATACGGCCACAAGCTGCAAAACTCGGCCGCTGCGTCACACGGCTGGTGTTGGCTTACGGATTTATTCTGCCGCCGCACTTAGCGTAGTGGAGTGAAAGTGAAAACTGGTTCTACCGTGGCGTCACAAGGATTATTCCCATCATAGCGCAGTGCATTATAACATCTGACCGGCCACATGAAGAAAAAAATGTAGATATCGTAAAGCCCAGTTCATTCGCTCCCGCTTCCTTCTTCCTTCGACGCCACCGAATCTACACTAGCAGTCTTCATGGTTTCTTTGATGTGCTATTTGTCCACAGAGAATGTCCAGTGAGTCACTACATCATCCAACTGCAGGAAGCCAGAACCAACCTCCTCCTCCTCCCCCTCCTCCTCCATCTCCTGGCCAGATACCCATCATTCATCAAGGATACGTTATTCGTAAGCGGGTTACATCCATGTTCCTGTCTTTGGAGGTCCATGTTGCTTTTGGCTGTCTCTAGGTCCATATTTGGGGCAGGGGTAGGAGAAGATGGCAGGTGTAGTCAGTATAGGCGGCATCTATTGTTGGCTGTCTCTTTGGCCTCATTATGATGGAGGTGGTAGATAAGGAGAGGGTACGCTCATGCTTATGCTTTAGAGGCCTCCATTGTTATTGGCTGTCTATAGTCCTTAGTTTTGTTGTTGTTGTTGCTGTTGTTGCTGCTGCTGTTGTTGTTGTTGGTGGTGGTGGTGGTGCTGCTGCTGCTGCTGTTGGGGTGGGTGAGGGGAGGTTACGCCAATGTTCATGTCTTGGAGGCTTCATTTGGCTGTCTATAGGTCCTTAGTCTCGGAAGCTTCTGTTGCTGTTGTCTACCTCTAAGTCCTTGATTAGGGAGGTGGGGATGAGAGGAGGCTACGTCATTCTGATGTCTTTAAGGCGTCTGCTGCTGTAGACTGTCTGTAGGTCCGTAGTGCGGAGTGAACGAATGTTGGATAAGGGGAGGCTACCGCTCTGTTCATGTTCAGGAGTTCTCTGCAGCCATTAGCTGTCTTGGGTCCTTAGCTGCGGAGAGAGGGTGTTAGATGAAAAAAAGCTACGCCCATGTTCATGTCTTGGAGATCTCTGTTGTTGTTGACTGTCTCTGGGTCCTAAGCTGAAGAGAGAGCATGAGAGATAAGGGAAGGTTACGTCCTTGTTCATGTCTTGAAAGACCTCATTTACTGTTGGGCTGTCTTCTATCCTCAGCTGGGGAGAGAGGGTGTTAGATGAAGGGAGACTACGCCCATGTTCATGTTTTGGAGGCCTCTGTTGCTTGTTGATTGGCTGTATATCGGCTAAGCTTTGTTTCATTCTCAGCGCGTATTAGCTGTTCCTTTGGATGCGCGCTGAGCACAGCTCACCCTGGGTTTCACCAGAAAAGCATTGCTACCATGCAAAGTGTCCCGTCTTGCCTATTATTATTTGTACACACTCCCCACTATACCTCTTGAAAATAATGAGGTATTTTCAGACGGGTCAGTTACACCACGTGATCTAGGGATTGCTAGGCTATTTTGATAAATGACGAGTAATCATACATGAGCAGAGCATGTAAACAAACCAACGTGTGAGCAAGATTTCCTAGGTCACATGATGGAGCTGAAAATACCTAATTATATTACAATGTTCATTCACGCTACTAGCTGTAGAGTGGGAAAGGGTTTGGGTGTTTGTTTTGAGCTTAAGAGGGATAATCTTTAGAGAGGGTCGGAACCAACAGTGAAGACCAAACGCTGCACGATTCTTTATCTCAAACCTCATTTTGTACTTGAACACACAAACACTTCACATATTAGAAATTAAGAACAGTGGCCGTATGCACAGTAGTTGCGTTGATTAATAAATTGTGTCAATTAAGAGTGAACTCTACTAATGTTTTGGGAGTTTCACAATAAACTGCAGTGCGTCAAGTGACCGAAGGATTATGGATACGGTCACTGGTCTCCGTGCATTGACAAACCACCACACCATCCCCAACAAGCAAAGCAAAGCAGTCCAACGGCGGTATGCATAATCCTTGCACTCATGATCAACGCAAGATTAACTAAGATGAACGCTACTACTGTAATATTTTGGGGGTTTCCCGTGGTTACCGCAATGGTATTATTGAAAGCAAGGGTTAATAATAGGGCCCCAGATTCGTCCCCTTCCCTCTTAATTCGGAGGCGGGATGGNTTGTATTCTCATGTGTCGTGGCAGGATGGCAGTCACCTCTGTCCGCTGTCTCCTCAGCACGTCATAAGCAATTCCGGAGCCCATTCATCATCCCTCTCCCCCCCCCCCCCCCCCCCCCCNCCCTCCGCACCGGGTCCCCATGTAATATCCTTTCTGTCACGTTGCTATGGTGGAGACTGGAGATACCCAAAACAACAAGTGTCTCATACCCAAAACAACAAGTGTCTCATACCCAAAACAACAAGTGTCTCCTACCCAAAACAACAAGTGCCTCATATCCAAAACAACAAGTACCTCATACCCAAAACATCAAGTACCTCATACCCAAAACAACAAGTGCCTCATATCCAAAACAACAAGTGCCTCATACCCAAAACAACAAGTGCCTCATATCCAAAACAACAAGTGTCTCATACCCAAAACAACAAGTGCCTCATATCCAAAACAACAAGTGCCTCATATCCAAAACAACAAGTGCCTCATACCCTAAACAACAAGTGCCTCTGAGACATAAACATGGCCATAGGCATTGCTTCCCCTCATCTTATACAAATGCCGGTATTGCTTTATTGTGTGTAGGGTAATGCCGGTTACCCCGTACGGAGAGTGGTTTACAATGGCATACAGTGGTATACATCTCATTCATAATACAAACTCATAGAACAATACACATCATACATGTAAATACATAATACAGTATTACAAATGAAATACATAACAAAGTCATTCTGGTCGCCAGCGGTGCCAGCGCCCTGGTCCCCCCAGATGGAAGGGAGGAGGGGAGGGGGAAAGAATCCCTCAACATATGATATCAGTAATGGTTTAGTAAGAATGTGACACAGAATGTTGGGTGCCTCCCTCTTCTCTCTCCCCTCTCCACAACCCTCCCCCCTCCTCCAACCCATTTCTTGGGCTCTTCTTTTAAAACACCATTTTAACATCAGGTCTTTATTAGTCTCATATACATCATTTCACTCCTGTCTTCCTCCCTTCCCTTCCCATCCCTCCCCTCCCCCCNCTCCCGCCACCCCCACCTCGGCCTCACTCTTTCCTTCGAGGCGACCTGTAGAAACGGTATGCCCTTACCCATCTGGAGCCATCTATCAATACGATACGACACCAGCTAACATCATCTGTCAGCACTGTGGTCAACCCGTCACTACCACAACCCTCCGGACCCCTGGCTTCTGTTCCTGGGCCGCCGTGCTGATACTATTCTTGTTAGGGTGAGTACTAGATCTATGGCATTTTTTTTTTTGCCTCTTTGAGTAGACCGGTTGAAAGGTAGGGAGGGTGCAGACGAAGCTAGGTGATTTCTCCACATTCCTGAAAACTCAAATAAATGATCCCGCGCAGCGCAGGCCGAATAAAATGCAGTTCTTGATGAAGCGAAAGAATGAACTGGCTCCCTCAACTCGTCAGTTTGCTAATACTTCAAACGATATTCACAAAAGGGCGTTTCTCTCACTAGGGCTTTCGGTTTTGAAGTTTATGTTATGCTTACAACTCCTTTCTTCATCATGCTGTTCAGTACAGCAAGGGACAATACTTCAGAAATTCTCAGGCAATGGCTTAACAGAACAGTCTTTCTGTCCCATGTTTTCTATCGCACCACAATACTATTGATGCCAAAAGGAAGGCTTTGAGAATAGATAGACTACACGCGATGTTACCGACAGCCCTTTCCTCGAATCAGCATGTGTAAATTCGGGTGTGTGGCAGATTCTCGACTTTGTTTACGATAGTTGCCGGACATCCAGGGTTCAAACCCTGCCCTCTAACCATCAGCACAGGCCACAGGGAGAGTTCCATAATGATGCCTTTCAATCGTGCCTACGCCTAACCTTTAAGCATACTGAGGCTGCCTGACACAGTCTCCGCTTGTTGATTTATTATTATTGATTGATTGATTACTCTCCTCCGTGTGCAGATTTTCCAGGAGATTCCCGTCTAGAGAATGTTTAAAGTGAGAGGCAGGATTAGAAAAGAGAAATCACACATACGAGATTTCCTAGCTAATGATAATGTGTAGTGGCTGTCTCAAGTTTCATTTCTTCCTCTTAACCCTGCTTCTAATCTTGTTTCCAACACCAAACCAAACATAACAGGAGAATCCTGGGGCATTGCTGGCAAAATTTACCTGAGTTTCGAGTTCATCTCGAACTCATTGGAGTGCTGTAAGCAAAAGACACATCCCCTGATTAGCGGGGGAGAAACGGAAGGCACAAACTGTAAAGTTTCCAATGTGGTAGTAGAATATAGATTATGTTTAGTTCTATCGTTGCTATGAACCTGTCCGGGTTGAACTCGAACCGTTGCTATGGACCTGTCCGGTTCAACTCGAACGGTTCATATGAAGCTGTCCGGGTTGAACTCGAACCGTTGCTATGAAACTGTCCGGTTCAACTCGAAAGGTTGATATAAACCTGTCCGGGTTGAACTCGAACCGTTGCTATGAACCTGTCCGGGTTCAGCTCGAACCGTTGCTATGAATCTGTCCGGGCTCAACTCGAACCATTGCTATGAAACTGTCCGGTTCAACTCGAAAGGTTGATATAAACCTGTCCGGGTTGAACTCGAACCGTTGCTATGAACCTGTCCGGGTTCAGCTCGAACCGTTGCTATGAACCTGTCCGGGTTCAACTCGAACCATTGCTATGAATCTGTCCGGGCTCAACTCAAACGGTTGATATGAAACTGTCTCGGTTCAACGCGAACCATTGCTATGAACCTGTCCGGATTCAACTTTGAACACAGTGGAGCGCTGTGCTCAATAAAAACCAAAAAACCACAGCCCCTGATCAACGAGGAGAAACGAAAGGCGCGCACAGTAAAGTTTCCAATTTAATAGTGGAATATAGATTATAGTTAGTTCTATCGTTGCTATGGACCTGTCCACGAGAGTCTCGTAGGGTATAGACGAGAAAGTGGTTGTAACCAAACTTTTTTTTTTTTCAGTTGTGTCTTTGGCTGCTGCTTGATCCCGTTATGTGTGGATGCGGGGAAAGACGCGAATCACTGGTGCCCGAACTGCAACAGGAAGGTTGGCTACAAACCAGGCTGCTGCTAATTAATAATGAAAACAAAAGTTTTAAAAACCCAAGAAATAGCATGTCATGCGGATCAACTTTTTCATTCCCTCCTCACAGTCACAACTACTGGCCACGCCAGCTCATAAACAGATTCCGCAATAAGAAACTGATATCAGCCACTAAAAACGAATGTCCAGGCATTCTACCACCTAGTGTTTAGTTCAGGGATATGGACGGGGTTAGGAAGGAGGATGCATACAAGAGAAAGATAATAGATGATAATAATAATGTCTGGACAATGTTCCAAACGCCACCCCGAAACAATACAGTATATATTCTTACCCCCAAATCAAACGGTAAGTGGGAGTGTCCCTGGAGATTTGATTCAAATTGCAGTAACCAGTCAGATTCCTCGATAAGCGTGACAGGTTGTTATCTTGGTGCTCATTGGTTTCCGGAAATCGTATACCTACTTCTACTATTAAAAACCTGCATGGATTATGAGCTCCAATAAACATTGTATTGCATGTGAAGGGTTTCATGACAAAACGCGTTATCCACCAATATGAATTTTTTAGCTTATTCTACATACTTCATGTAGCAGTAGGAGTATTTAGTATACATGTATATTTCCATTCCATAGAAGGATATTTATTGATCTATATTATTTAAGACTTAAATTTCGCCTTTCACATAAAAATATGCCTTGAATCTGGTCTGTTTTGCCACAACCCCCGAATGGTGTATAATGCGTTTTGCCATGAAACCCTTCATTTGCAGCTTCTGACATAAGGCGGCAATGTTGCCCGTCAATGAAAAGGAATATAAAGAAATATATCCCCGAGAGTAATTCACTTTTCCCTCGAAAGAGGTCACTGGTAGTTGGCTTCAACGACTTAATAGAGAGAAAATGTTTTCACCATGGTCTTTTTTACATGGTTGCATTAACCCTAGCGCCCATTTTTACAAGGCATTTGTCTGTCTTTGTTTTTATTCCACATGCTATCCAGCGGCAGCGACGTAACTGAAGGCAGTAATTGGGAAGAGACATTGAGTATGAGTATGTCAATGTG
>JAWQUT010000263.1:885505-900072 GCA_033807755.1 Ellobium chinense
GGGGGGGGGGAGGCGAGAGCTGACTATCTGAACAACAAAAAAGTTTTATTTTACACTGATCTTTTGATCGAATGTAATGAATTTCTGATATTATGAATAATAGATCCAATTAGGGCGTGGACTGCGGACAACTACTGGGTTTCTTTCTGGACATTTCATGCCATACCATTTTTTTTTTTTGTGCAAAAGAGTATTCAGTTTTTTTTTTCTTTAATTGTGGAGTCTGCCAAGAACCGAAGATTAGACGCTAGTAACAGCACTTATTCCTTTAACAGGCTTGACAGTTAGTTTCTTATAGAACGGGGAATTGGCCCGTTGAGGACAGAGGACAGAGTGGCGCGATCTTTGACGCTTGAATTCGGACTAAGAGAAACAGAGCAATTTCTGTTTCAGTATATACGGAATAATAACTGGCGGTTATACACAGCTGTACAAAGAATTTTCCTTTTTTGGAAGGATTTCCATATGTGGTAACTCCTACAACGAATGCCTGACTCTTACCAATGAACACACAAAAGATGGATTATTTTGATGGAGCTGGTACAAATAAGAGGGACTTGGATTTTTGTGGGGGATAATCAAAGAGAAATGGTACTGTTTTGGGATTTCCCAAGTTAAGCCGAGTATCAAAATGTCTGCCGAGCTTGAAGCCAATTCCACAATGCGTAAGTTAAATATTCATTAATTCCGTTACAGAAGCAAAAACGTATTTTATTTCTTGAGAAATTGCATTTGCAAGTGGTTTGGGAACTCTTTGTAACTTTTTGATCGACTGATAAGATATTTTTCAATGTATCGCCAGTTACCACATATGGAAATCTTCTCTTTTTTTTAAGAAATATAATGCCTAGCTTACCATTCCTAACGCTAGGCTTGTTGGATCCAGTCTCCCGCTGGCTGCGTGACCATTGTTACGGATGTTGACCGTTGCACGTGTTGTCTGCCGGTGTGAGATTACAGAATGGCCCCCTGGTAGAATGACCCTCCGGTCATTCTGTAATTTTACAAAATGACCCCCCGGTCATTTTGCAATATGATTGAATGACCCCCGCCGTTACAAAATGACTCCCCCCGTGTTAACTCAGCAGAGATTAATTTGACATTATTCTGGATTGTCAGTCATGTATAATGGAGGCTTCTATAACACACTGGTGAATATCACGTCTGTAGAAGTGATGAAAGATGCATTTATGAAAAAAGAAAATATGTTTTCTACGTGCAGATATTGCCGCCTTAGGCTTCTCGGAATGCGAGTACAGGTAACTCGCTAATCTTTGCATAAAAGTGTACACTATCTGGCCAAGCAAACATTTTTGGGGGGCAAAAAATACAAATTCCGCAATAGGTCATATCTACGATGATATTCGGGACGAAACCATAAACTATCATTATGAATATATTGTTTTGGAACACGATCGCGGCATTTTATCGACTCGACTTCCGGGACATAGTAGTCGGAAAACAATATGTATTGAGTGTAGGCCCAAACTTAATATATTTTTACATATAAACAGAACGTAATAATTAAAAATCTGAAAATTTAAAGAATATCGGTCTAAAACAGTTTCGGACATAGTCCTTTTTCAGTAGGTAAAATATAAGAATAAGAAAGCTCAATAAAACAAGGCCTACACAGAAAGTGATCTCTAACTCTAAGTACTGTAAGAAACAAGAGGTCAGAGAGAAAAGAATGGGAAAAGAAAGGAAAAAAAGGGAAGAAAAATGGTACTTGGGACAAGCGACAAGTGGAGCATCATTGGCAAGCCTGGCACTCTTTCTTCCATGGGAATTAAAGAAAAATGTCATAAGCCTGGATTCTCATTTTCATCTGATATTGCAAATATTGCACCCCTTAACAGTGACCCTTGCATTACCCCCTCATTCACGGCTTCCATTCACAGAGCCGATCACAGTTTAGTTGCATTATGCTTGACTTGTCTGCATGATTGCGAAGCACTCCAATTCCGAGAGGGACTTGGTTCTAATATATGGATGTCTCTTTAGGTTTTTTCTCTCCATTTTTTGGTCAGCATTTTGCTTACTATTTGAAACAGTTGGGTTTTTTTTAATCACCATCATCATTATCATAATCGTTAGTATTATCAGCATATTCGTCATCACTAATTCCGAGAGGGACTTAGTTCTACTGTATGGATTAGTTTATTTCTCTCTATTTTTGTCAGCATTTTGCTTACTATTTGAAGCGGGTTTTGTTTTTTGTTTTTTTAAACACCATCATCATTATCAGCTTCATTATCAGCTTCATTATCAACATCATCTTCATTTAAAACTGAGAAAAATTAAAAGCTCAACCTTAATTCAAGGAATTTATTAAAAATCTAGTAAAGAATTAAGACCGAAAATTAAATCATCATCATCATCATCATCATCATCATTACTAATTCCGAGAGGGACTTGATTAATATGGATGTCTTTTTAGTTTATTTCTCTCTATTTTTTGTCAGCATTTTGCTTACTATTTGAAACGGGTTTTTTTTTATTAAATCACCATTATTATTATCATCCTCATCATCATCAATCATATTTGCTGCTAGAATTTACTTATAATATAAATCTAAAAAAAAAGCCATAAAAAAGGGGGAAAAAAGACCTGCTCAAAACCCGTCTTCTACCTCCACGTTGGTGAGCAGGGGTAACAGACACGCCCATGCATAAACGGTGTTAGCATGTCTGGCAAACAGAAGCGGTACCGAAAATATAAACAGAATTTATACATTGCTGCGTATTGATGTAGGAGATGTCGATGACTATGATACTTCTAAATACAAGCAACACAGCCTACCATCGTTATGGCAAAACTATATATAATGGAAGGGAAAAAAAAGGGGGGGGGTGACCGAGGGGTCAATCTGTAATACTGCAGATTGCCATTGACCGGGGGGTCATCTGTAAATGTCACACCAGCCGACCAGCTGCCACTGGGGTGCAAAATTCTGTCGCCGCGTGCAAGGAGATGCCTATGTATTCTATTGCCGCAGTGAAACTTAGCTAGCGGATGGCGGAATACATAGAGGATCTATAATGAGTGTTTGATATCAGATTTATGAAATGAGTTAAACATTCGCGAATACGATAAATGTATAACTCATTTCATAAATCTGATATCAAACAAATACGTTTCAGATCCATTTTTTAGCATATAAACTCTAACTAATAAAAAGACCCTGTTTGAGACACATCAGTTACAACTGAACTGAATGAACCACACAGTTACGCGACACAAAGTAGATCCAAACAGCTGACAATCATCGATAAAACTTAAGACCATAGAAACACTCTGACATTTCAAGTACTTTAATTCCAATGCTTTATGAAATTAAAACTGAAACGATGACAAGCAATAAGAAAGACAGACTGAAATAAGTTTTCTTTTTAAATCTAGACAGAGGGAAATCCCGCGGCAGTGAAAACAGTTACAAAAGAAATGATGTCACCTATTCATGACGTTATAAAAGAAATGGCGTCACATATATTCACACATATTCATACACCTAGGTGTTTCCAAGGCTTCCAATCTAAGTATTCGTAAGCAGGTCAAAGGTCAAATTTATATAATGTGTGACATACCAAACAAATTATTACACACTTTTATGTCCCCGGAAATATGCCCATTTTATATGATAAATTCCATCTGGACATCACGAGGGTTAATTGAAAACATATGAGACCGCCACACAACTCGATGTATGTTGTTTGCAGGTAGGTTGGAAAAGAAATACATAGGCATTACATTAACTCGATCCCGTTGCTTTTTTATAGTATGATACGTAAAGAAGAGATTGGGCATAAATAATGTTTAAGGGACAATGTAATTATTATATGCAGGTACCCAAAAAAAACCAACAGCACACTAGACCTAAATTCTGATTTTAGTCTGAAGGGTAGATTTTGTTTAATGAATGCCACAAATTTACCTTGTCAAGATGGGTATTTTCATATTAAGTGCTTAGGGGCATAATAAACTCTTACTCAGTTAAGGTATGGATAATTTATTTGTTTTAGTGTCAATAAATTTATATGACAGCGTAAGCTTGGTGGATCTAACTTATGCATACCATTAGACCACTAGGCTCAAAAGGAGAAACTGACCAGCGTTTCAAAAAGACAATGATTTCATGCAGGAAGTTCTAATTACTATAGTCTACTTATAACTTACAGCCACTCAAAAACGAATGCATTTTTGAAACAGAAAGCAGAACAGGGGAAAGTTTACACACGCCTGATTTTCATCTCAGTGAAAGAAAGATAGGGTCCATCCTTCGGCGACAGGCCGTTCCAGCGTACCGCGGCCAAGTACCCGCCAATGGCATCCGAGTTTGGACCCCACTTCCCGTTGAGATGTACATAATTACAACTTCTGTACCACCAACCACCATGGTTCAGCTCGGCACAGTCCCGAACATTATTTTCCCTGTCAAAGGTACTAAACTTCATGTTGTTGTGGTATGTAAAACTGTCAGGAGCAGTTCCGCTGTAGGAGCCGAGTGTCATTATGTAGCCCGAAGCTTCGTCTCCGACTACAAAACTGGAGTGGCGAGCGTAGTACATTGTACCGTTATGGTTGATGTCCAGTCGTATCTCGTAGTTGCCCTGGAATGGAAAAGCAATTTGAAGGTCATAGATTATTCTGTGAGCAAGTTATTCTTACTATACAGTCGGTTGCCTAAAAGTCATGTCCGGACCTTTCGTCGATATACAGTTCGTAGATGGAGTGTTCGACGAAGTGTCCACCGTCAAATTATCCCTCGACGAATTGTTTTTAGACGAAACTTCCAGGCATCGCTGACAATTTATTCCCGCTTGTGGAATCTAAGAAGAAGACGGAAAACCCTAACCGCTATTTTTAGAGCGTGGCTGTGGTATAAGTACACGTCAAATATGCAGAGGCTTTAATTTTTTTTCTGCTTAAAATTCTAAATTCTTTGAAGTTCATGTATTAAGTAACACAGAGTGGGGTTTTAATTTCAAAGAAGTTGAAGAATAGGCATTTATAGTTGAAACAGACCTGGCCGGTTGACTTTTTATTGATAACCAGAACTGTTTACGTATCATGATCTAAACGGTTGATATCATCCAGTCATTTTATCCTCATTTCATGTAGAAGCACTATACGATGCGTTGAGACAAAGTGGAAGCGCCCCTTCTTCCTGTATTACAGGTTTTTTGGACAATATTGTAATAGGTTATTGGCTCGCTCTAAAAAGATCACCATAAATATAGTTGTCAGGTTAGTGGCTTGAGTCGGGTCGACACAGCAGGGGTCATACTAGCCCGACCAAGCATAGAGCGTCCTGGGTAGACGTCCAATCCCCTTTCCCTTTTTTAGAAATAACGTCATTTCTGGAATGGTGCATGATTTCAGCCAATGACCGGCACTGTAGCCAGGGATATAAAAAGTGCGTGCTCACCCTTGTACGAGAGAGAACTAGAATTACTATAGAATGATTGCAATTATGTGACTTAGTACACTTGGATTATCCTGTACAGCAATAAACGTGTGTATACCTTATTTGATGAGTGATGTCATAACTCTGTGTTCTACACCATAAACTAGCAATGTAGGGGAATTGTCCCCAACGCCCATCCTACAACACCAAATGGAGTAACAACTCAAACAAATATTAGCGAAGCAGCAGCACAACAATTAGTGAAGCTGCAACAATATCTTTTATCCCTATTCATACCAGTCAACTTCTGAAGATTTGCTTCCGTGTTCATGAAGTAGATATAGTAAGGCCTATTTTTATTTTTTTTTATAACTAGATCTAAATCTTTATTTTTGGCTGAGCTTTTAGATTTGTGGTTTGCGGCAAAGTAATAACACAGTAAATAGGGAACTTAATTTTGTGTTTTGCCAGTTTCTGATAAATGAATCGGGAGGTGAAAGAGGGCTTGAGAGAACATTGCATCCATGATTTCTTTTTCGTATCTGATAAGGGATACGAATAGGATGACTGACTGACTGACTGACTGACTGACTGACTGACTGACTGAATGAATGAATGAATGAATGAATGAATGAATGAATGAATGAATGAATGAATGAATGAATGAATGAACTTACACTAGATGTCAGGGTATGTATAGCTTCATTGCCTAGCCAGTAGTCACCCTGTACTTTTCCAAAGCCATTCTTGTATGTGTCCCAGTCTCTGTAGAAGTCTTCTCCACCATCCGTGCGTCTCTGGTTAAAAATCACAAGACAACAAAAATAAGATACTTTTGACAATGAACAAATATTGGACAGGTGGTTTTGGCCCGGGCCGGGGGCCCACAGACAGATAGATGGATGGATGGATGGATGGATGGATGGATGGATGGATGGATGGATGGTCAACCAACCTGTATGACAATCCAGCCTCCTCCATCTGTCGCAGTGTCACACAGTGCCTCGACATTCCCTGCTACTTGGACTGTGACCCGGGCTGGTGTTCCAGGACTTGACATTCCTTTCTCACATTGATACTGTGGTGGCGTTTCAGAATCAGGCTGTATATGGAAAAGAATAAAGCAACACTGGGATATACTCAGCCACGAATGAAATGGCAAGCATGATCAGCAAACGTAGGAGAACTGCGTAACAGTACTCATGGTAATCATATACACGGGTACCGGGTACCCGTCTTTTTTTAATTGCTTGACTACTTGAGCTGTGTTTCTACTGTGGCTGACCAAAACATAATCACGTATCCGGGTACTAATGAGCACTATTCATTTCTTGACACCATGATATGAGTATTTATGACAGGCACAAGAATAAGTAATCATTTAATTATGTACTCATCAGAAGAGACATGGGTAAATTAAGTTTGGTGAAATGATAAATGGCGGCTCACAGCAGCGATACTTCATTGAAATACTAGATCTACCTCCTGTATAGAAGAGAAACAACAACAACAACAACAACAACAACAACAACAACAACAACAACAACAAACAAATTCATGGAGTCGAAGACCTAAATTTCAAGTTTAACACATAATACGCCCGCCCTTTCTGTCCTCAAGCCATGTATCGATTCAACTTACACATTGTCCCTCCGCGAACAGACTGGCCAACTTGGCCCATTTGGCCTCCAGCTGGGCCACTCGCGTTGCTAGATCTTCACAGGAGTCACTGCAAGATGAAGCTGCAGTCTGTGTCCCTTGGCCTGATAGGTTCATGAAATTGAGATTCCGATGTGAATACATTAATAAACAAAGAGGTTGATTTATTGTAGCAATTTTTTTCCAAAATTTCTGGAGTTCAGCTAGGTTCCCGAAACTTACTTCCCGCGAAAAAAAAATGAGTTCAAATATTTCAAAGGGACAATGATAACAATGCAAAACTGACCTGGACATGTGTAACCACAGTGCAGTGGAAGGTATGAGAGCTTTTCGACTGTGTGGATTTATTAAATTCGTCTTTGGAGTACCCTTAACCTTTAAGTGAAAGTTCACACACACAAAAAAAAGTGAAAATGATAAGTGATTTTTTTTTTCTTAATCACCAGTCCTGTAACGACATTCCGAGTAACTCAAAGACTTCTGAACGAATACACACTGAAGAAAACTATCAGAAAACGTTTTCTGGCTATTCACCAAAATTTATTCCTCAAGAAACAAAAAAAAAAAAACCCACTTCAACAGTAGCGTTAGCGTGGTGAACTGTGGAATGCTGCATAGTAAGTTTAAAATTAAGTAAACCTAAAATGCAACACTACGGCTTCATGGTGGCAGAGATGATATGAAGCAAGGAATTATGGAACTGGAGGTTGCGGGTTCAAATCCCTCCCGAGGCGGGAGAAAAGAAAAATCAACAGATGGACACTTGGGACCCAAGTGTGGCCCAGCCCCTTTAGAGTGTCAGGAAGTCAAAGGGCCGAAACACTTGTTAGGCGGAAGTATCTTTCTCTGAAGATCTTCTGTTGCCTCGCTCTCGGAGTAAAAGAGTTTCCTACTTTTGTTTTATAGAGTCAATGACTGCATTCCCACCTCTTCTGACCTCCCTTTTCTCTTTCCTGTCCTCTCCTGTTTTGCTGTGTGCATGCAGCGTAGATTAGTGTCTGGCAATTTCCACATGGATCCCACTTGTTTTTTATTATAGAATGTTATGGAAGAAAGGCTTCCGGGCTTTGTGATGAACAATTTCAGATTGTTAAGATCTGTTACTGCGAAAGACACTATTCGACACAGCCGATTTCCCTTTTCAACTGGTAACACCGGACAAAAAATATGCAGCGCGACTGAAATGGAACTATCTTTTCCACGGTAATTGAAATGAACGTAAATATTATACAGGGCATTTACTGAGCAAAACAAAATATGAGTGCTAACTAAAAGGAATACAAATCCACAGGGCATATACTTTACAGATTTTTTTTCATGCATAATACATAATAAAATTAAGATAGGTCTTTCAGAATGACGTAGACTTTTGTATGAATGGGTTTAAAATATATCCCGCTACTCACCCCAGCAGCTTTTCAACACATTCGTCAAAAGAAAACACAATATGAAACTGAGTGCTCGCAGCTTCATTCTTGAGAAGATATGCAAAGGACTCTCTAAGCCGTTCTTCGTTATGCAGGAGTTCAACGAGCAAGATCCCTCCTGTTTTGCTTAAGATAAGAAGATAATTCAAACCCAAGATTTTAGATGAGGCCCTTATATAGCCTCTGAATCTTTGAAAAAGAAATAAAAAATCAAGGATATGGAATTGTGTATCGGCGCAAAAAACGATCATGACCTGCTATACATGCACAGTTCAGACGAAGCAGGTCGTGATTTTCTCGAACTTCCTCATAAACAGAATGGAAAAGTACACCCTGTAATTTATTCAAAATACTACCTACGGCTGGGGCTTACCCCACATATTGGATTCAATGTGTTTACTGTCAGCGAAAAAAAAAAAAAGATTCGTTGACGTTGAAAATGTCCTCACACGACGTGTTTTGAAATTACCTTTCTTCGTGGACAAAGGCCGAGGCCTTACAAATGAAACACTTTGCGGGCGTGGCATTGATGATGATCTTTTCATTGCTGAGAATGTTTGACACGTTACGCCCGACTTGTTGCTGCAAGGAAGTTCCGCAACACCAGGATGCCGTCATTAGGATGTCAGTGGGTCTATTAGATAACAGGCAGTTGAATATAAAATGGCTGGACCGAAATTGGATATAAAGGCCATTTCAGAAATTGGATATAAATTCCATCATCGGAATAGGGAGTAAAAATATGGGCGGGAATTCGATATAAAAGTGTTCCCAGTGAAATTCACTACAAAAGGTATAACGAAGAAAACTTGAAAATGATACAAACTCGTAGATCCGGAACCTGATACAAAATGCCATTATCTGAAAAGCAGTAAAAATGCACTTTTAGGAACAGAATATAATGCGACAACCCGGAACAGGATATGCAGTGACAAGAACAGATAATAACAATAATACATAGCATTCATTTAGCGCTCATTCCTGTACATACAGGCTCTGAGCGCTTTACATAGAGAAGTAAACAAGATTATATAATATTCAGCTTACACACCCAAGCATATTACACTCTGTACACATATACTGCAACACAGATTAAAAAAAAAAAGATTTGATTTCGTAGACTGTCACGATCAATCAAAATATTGTTTGAACAAATGTGTTTAGAGAAGTTTCTTAAAAGTACTTTGATTTATTTTCTTTACCAATTGATATTGTTTTGAGAAGTTTCTTAAAAGTACTTAGATTCATTTTCTTTACCAATTGATATTGTTTTGAGAAGTTTCTTAAAAGTACTTAGATTTATTTTCTGATATTGTTTTGAGAAGTTTCTTAAAAGTACTTAGATTTATTTTCTTTACCAATTGATAACCAATTGCAATGATCGGAACACGACATAAACAACATAAGTACATGCCGTTGATGTTGCTGTCTTCCGTTTTATCATAGAGTTTTGATTTTGATTCAAAAATGATAGACCGATTGTGATGAGGGTATCAGAATGCATAACCATTTCGTAAACTTAATAAAGCAAAACGCTATGTGGAATGAGGTCTCTTTATGCCACTCAATTTGTTGCAATACAATCCAGTGTTGAGGTTGCAGGAGCCAAATTGTTAACGCCTCTTTGAGTCATTTCATAAAACTTTTCTCCTCGAACCACAGGAACGTTCCAATATGGTCAAGAAGAGTCCGCAGGTCTGGCGCCCCCACTGTGCCCAAACGGTACTGTTTACAGATGATCCCTTATTCAAATTTTTGACAATTTTAATTTAGGTCAAAGGAGGTTAAAAAATATGACCCTCTTTTGTAGTTTGTAGACCACAGGTCAGCAGTAATGAAATCCGCTGAAGCCATTACGGAAACACTGCCAGTAACATTTTCTTTTTCTTTGACAAATTCAGGACTGCATATCATCATTTTTGCGGCTAGGCTTCGTCTTTTACGATTATTTCTACACAATCTGTGCAATGGACAGATCTTATACACTGCTGTTATTGACTCTGATAGTCCAAGTCTGTTTTTTTTCTCAATTTTCTTTTTTTTTTCGGCTTGTTTTTACTAATTAAAAAAGTTGGAACAGACGTGAAGAATTATACAGAGATAGATCTCATAATTATGAATCCAGATTTTTTTTTTACTACCTGCGGCCTTTCCAGTCACACCGCCATCTTGGAGTGTGTGCCAGGACAATCTCGCGAAAAAAGAAATAATTGAAACTTAATGGAGAAAGGTTTCATTTCCATATTAGTCCTCCCCCTTCTCCCCAAGCCAGCCTGCTTTAAGAGATCATCTGTCTGGAGAGACCGTCTTCATGAGGAACCGTGGGCGCCATGTAGGCCTACCTATTCTATACTGTATATTAATATAGGTTACGATGACAGTCACAAGGCACGCCGGCAAAAGACAAGAGGGACTATTTGAGAGCTTGCGCATCAACGATGGGATCTCTTACCATCGTAAGACTTCCATTAAGGCTGCCTGTTGAGCGCTACTAAGCACTGATGTACTAATGTAACTCTTACGGTGGTAAGAGATTCCATCGTGAAAGCACAAGCTCTCTGTTATCATTTAAAATTTTTTTACTGATTGAAATCTTCTTGATCTCCCCACCCACCCGTCTTCTCCCGTCCTTCTCGGGAACTCAAACAAGTTAGTCTCAATGAATATCGAACATGTATGCACAGAGCATGGAAACAAACCAACTGTGTTTGGTCAGTCCCTCATTCCCGTGACAGAACCGGAAATGCAGCTTTATGAAAACTTCGCGAAGTTCTAGGCTGGGTTGCTCTTTGTTGACATGTCCTTCTTCAATAATTGGTCCAAGGCGACAACACCTTACTTTCTTTTACATAACCCCATCATCATCATCATCACCATCAACATCATCAGCAGCAGCAGCAGCAGCAGCAGTAAGACAAAAGCACTATAATCATCAACAACTTAAAACAAAAATATCTGTAGCAACAACATCAACACTCGAAGCAATAACCGTGCAGATCTGGTAGAAGACAAAATATATTAGGTTATACATAGTGTTCCGTCATATTAGACTTTGCACTGTGATGGAGTGGGACACGTAAAAAGTGCGAAATAAGAAGTCTAAATACACCTGCGGGTGTAGCACCTGATAAATCAGTACTAGATCTACACTTAATGTACAAGCCTATAATCTGCATTCTGTCCGTCTATTGACCATCTATTCCCGGAAAACCTATATAGTATTCGGTATGTTCAAATCCGGCTGGGTAGCCGTGGATTTCGAAGTACGTTGGCAGCAAGTTCCACAAGATGAAGCTCTGATAGTACGGACACTTGTCTCCAGCCGCTTGGGCTGATGGAAAACAAGCGCTCTCGATGGTGTGCCGGTCGTAAACGCGATAAGGCACCGGATAGTACCGGGTCAGTCTATGAGAAGGATACAGCTCGTCGTAGCACTGGCGAGCTTCCCTGGCAAAGTCCTCTGTCCAGCAGTGTTGTTCCCACTCGATCCAACGGGCGAAGTAGCACACGCTTAACAGATGCGCATCTTTGGAGGCCCGGAAGATCTCTACAGAAATATAACAACAACAATAATAATAGTAACAATAATGATAATAATAACGCAGCTTATAAATCTCGTGTCCAGGCTAACATCCGCTCACGGGACTCCCCCCCCCCCCCNAGCAGGCCAGATCACCCTAAGACTTTCTCAACTCTCTAGGGATTTTACAGTGCCGCTGCTATTTACAGGCGCTGATCACTAGCATTCTGACTATATCTTCTACTGTCTAAAGCCATGCACCCATTTCACAGATGGGTGAATAGAGGAAAATGTGGATGAAATGCTTTCCCACGGCGCTTACAAGACGACCGTGGTCAGGAATCGAACCCACGACCTTTGGTTCTTGAGTCCAATGTTGCAACCGTTCGGCCATGCTGCTCCTATATAGTGGAACAAATCACAATGCTGTGTTTGAGGAATGTTTATTATAGCACTCTTTAGTCAAGGAACAAAAATTCACCGGCAGAGATGGACAAGGACGGAGATTTGGCTCAGATCTGCAGTCTAACTAACTGGGGAGTTAATATCAGTTATTTGGGTTTCTAAGTTCTATAGTGAAGGAAATAATGAATCTGCCAAACCTAGACATCTAGTCGTGTGAGAAGTTATGATTATTCATGCATATACCATGGCAGCAAGAAAGATGGAAGGTAGAAAGAAGGGGAGGGAAGAAAAAATCGGAAAGGGGCCGAGGAGAGGGGGGTAGGGGGAGGGTGGATCTGCGTCTTTAAGTTTGATTTGGAAGTTCGAATAAAACAATAATGCATTTTGTCTGGACTAGATCTGCGTATACATGTATGTATGTATGTATGTATGTATGTATGTATGTATGTATGTATGTATGTGTGTGTGTGTGTGTGTGTGTGTGTGTGTGTGTGTGTGTGTGTGTCTGTTGTCTGTGTGTGTGTCTGTGTGTGTGTGTGTGTATGTGTGTGTGTGCATGTGCATGCGTGCGGTGTGTGCGTGCATGCGTTTGTATTTGGGGAAAGGGGGCGGGGCGGGGGAAGGCTCACAAGCCAGAGGCATGGATTGTCATCTCTGGAATTTCATCGTCACACAGTTTTATTTCCAGTAATTGAGACCTTGAGCATTTACGAGACGATGGAATCTCTTACCATCGTAAAAAAAATTATGTTAACTCTGCTTGTTGAAAGCTACTAGGAGTGCACCGATGTACTAATGTAATTCTTACAATGGTAAGAAATCCCATCGTTGATGCGCAAGCTCTGAAGTGATATTATAGAATCTACCGTAGAGTTGAGACCCACGATCTTGAAGCTTGGGTACTCAAATCCTCTGTGATCTCATCGTAACGCGTTGGTGCCATACTCTTATCATTATTTTTTTGTTAACTTTCAACTGCTGTATAGAATAAAGGCAGGTCGTTGCAACAGGGTTCTGTTTGTGCTGGGGATGGGGGGAGGGGGGTCACTCATTTCGCTTTCCGTCAGACTGATGCCAATCTTACAATATATTGAAAACCGTTGTTTTGTTTTCCTCCTCCAACATCGGCATCAGGCTACAAGAAAGCCAAATAAGTGACCCCTAGCGCAGTCAGAACCCAACTGCATCGACCTGCCTTTACTCCAGTACTTTAATGTTTTAATTTCATTTTCAGTTTGTTTCCCTAGGCCGAAGCTAATCATAACACAATTTATTATAGAACAATTCAAAGAACCTGGAAAAGAAATGAAAGTGTATGTGCATAACTACATGTTCACTAATTACACATTCTTACTGCCATCTCTCTTTCTCTTTCATTTTCTCTCTCTCACTCTTTCCCTCTGTCTCTCCCTCTCTGCCAGGCAGAGGCTAATTGTAAAACAATATATACAACAATTCAGAAAACATGGAAATGAAAAAAAAAATGTATGGGCATAACATCATGTACACTAATTACATTTTCTTATTGCCATCTCTTTCTCTTTCACGCTCTCTCTCTCTCTCTCTCTCTCTCTCTCTCTCTCTCCCTCCCTCTCTCTCTCTCTCTCTCTCTCTCCCACTCTCACTCTCTCTGCCCCACTCTGATCTCCATTATACCTGCGCAGAATCCCAAACAGACTGACATGGTATGGTAGTGACTTTCGCAGTACTCGTTGACTTCTGTGTAGTTAGTCGTCATCATGAGGATGACGTCATCAAATGTTGTGTTGTGCCTTAAGTGAGCGACGCATTCTTGGAGTTGCTGTTCTGTTGTGCAGAGGTCAAACAGAGGGTGGTCGTGGGAAGTCGCACTCGAATCTGTGTCAGGTAGAAAAGAGCGTAACGACTGGATTGGCAGGAACAGCGTTCAGATATCGTCAGTCAGTCAGTCAGTCAGTCAGTCAGTCAGTCAGTCAGTCAATCAGTCAATCAGTCAGTCAGAGTGAGTGAGCAATCAGTGAGTCAGTCAGTGAGTGAGTGAGTCAGTCAGTCAGTCGCAGTCTGTGAGTCATTCAGTCAAATTCAGCGATATGCTAATTTTTTATTTAGATTGTCGGAAGTTGTTGTCCAATCTTCAGGCTATATATTTTTGACTATCCGGTCATCTGA
>JAWQUT010000263.1:902771-917743 GCA_033807755.1 Ellobium chinense
GTGTGTGTGTGTGTGTGTGTGTGTGTGTGTGTGTGTGTGTGTGTGTGTGTGTGTGTGTGTGTGTGTGTGTGTGTGTGTGTTTATGCAAAAAAAAAAGCCGTATTGAGCCGTTTCTCAGCTGTAGAGCTCAGTTAAATATATCATTGAACTATTCGATTCATTTTTCTCTTTTAAAGATTGCAATGATTATTAAGACAAATACATGCAAAACTCATTGCAAGTAGTCCTGCTGAGCCAAAGCAAAAATATGCTCTTCCAAGTCAGTAAGACCTAACGACCTCACAACTCAAGTGGGACCTTGACCTTTCGCAAAACGCGCTTACTCGTCCCTACAAAAATGCTCTGACCGGGAGGTTTCCAATTTCGGGTAAGAGACACATACATCATAGAGTTATCTCTTAAAAATTATCAACCCTCGTGATACGTGATAGGATTTATTCTGCCCTCTGCTCGCTTCGTTTGCGTGCGACAGTAGACTATAATATAGGCCTACATATCTCCTTGCCAAGCTCTGAGTGCGGCGGTAGAGTTTTGCACCCCGGTGTCACCTGACCGGCCGGCAGACAACATGTGCAACGATCATTATCTATAACAATGATCACGCTGTCAGCGGAAGGCTGGACTCGAGAACCCTCGCGCTACGAGAGTTAATGCCCTTTCAACGCCCTTTCATAGTCCCTACTTCCGGCTGCCTCTAGCAAATCAACAATGACTTTACGATTGCCTGTCGGACTCCTGAAGTCAGCGGACACCCGCCTCGACGAAGCCAGACCGATTTTGTTGCAGTATTGTGGAAAGAGAAGGGACCAGAGAAAGGTAATACAAAGAGCTCCACAAGAATATAGTGTTCACTGTAGTTCATGAGAAATTGGTCGGGCTCCTGACCATGAAAGTCTAAGCAAGCAGCAGACTACATAGCGTTCGTTTGGAGACATGCCTTGAACCCATGATTTATATTTCTTTAAAACACCACAGCGCAGAGTCGTAATTTATTTTTTTTTAATGAATTCGCAATTGGATTTAACCGTGGACCCTTTAAAGCCAGTTTTTTGGGGGGTTTTTTTGGACGCTTTGGGATCACTACTTTGTCACAAATTCTAGACACAACAAGAGCAGACACAACGTCACTGACGCGGGGAAATCATTGGCGTATCAACGTTGTGAGGGAAAGTATGTTGTACATTTACACACGTGTGTCTCAAAATGTACAATGGCAGCAATTTGTAAGACAGGGCTCGGGCATTATATGACCGCTACAGAATAGGCACTTTAAATCCACCACCATAATGACCTACATAACGTTTGTTTGGTTCCTGGAGTTTGACAAAATGTATGCCACAATACGTCCTTGGCAAAGGATGTATCATTTTCTAGTCAAACCAAGACAGCTGCGATTAATGAGGAAGAGACAGGAAGCAGTGCACAGACTTGCGAGTGGTATATTTTGCTATATTTATACATCTTTGTCTTATTCGTTAGCATACAGACCACTGCTGATTCTTGCCACATCCTCCCTCGACACAGGGCGGTTGATAAGATATTTCACTAACAAATTTCAAACCATAGATGGTTGCAGCCATGTTGCCGAGATTATTTCATCGGGCTTTGTACAAAGGGCGACACATTTTTCAAAAAAAAAAATAAATAAAATAACTTTGGTAGCAATGGTAGGGCTAGGCGTGCACCCTTCCTCACTGTGACTGGCGCACACCAACCAAAAGCGTACCCTTTGTTAATGACAGGCCACGAATACAAGAAAGGAATGTGGTTTCCCATTTCGTCAAAATGCAAGGCCCAAACAAACGCAGTCCCAGTGTGAAATATAAAGCAACTAATATTCGGACTCTGATCTTCACATCCGAGACAAACAACAGTCTACTCACAACTCACACCGTGGACTTGTGATGACACCTCTACTATAAAATCTTACCTGATTTTTCGGGGTACGATAAAAATTGTTTTCAACTTTGTTTTATTTAGACATAGTTTCAGTCAAATTTCGCGTGAAACATTTCTTATCACGGTATTAAAATGGGCATACGCCTTTTACATGGAACAATCGGCAGGAAATGACACAACCTTTATATCTCACACGAATGAGTTCGCTCTGTGAGGGCCCAGAAAAATAGAAAAATCGGGAAGTGTTCATTACCATAAGACTTAATTTTAGCTGCTAACGGCTGGTTCTTGTCACGTAATTAGAAAGAGTGATCCGAATTACGATCCTGGGAGTCAGCTATCTCATAGTGTCATAGTCACAGTCTGAAAAGGCACTACATTTTATCGCTTGTGTTGCCGGAAATTTTCGGACATGCGTGGATTTTGTTGGCTCATGGGAATGTTAGAAACAAGATGGCGCACGTAAACTACCCATGATTTGAAAGGCATGAATGCTGGACGGTTTCAATCGTCAGCAACTGATGAATGACGCTGAAGCGGTAAAGTGGATAGGAGGATTGAAAAACAAAATTATTCGAACAATTAGTATGCGAGCAAGCAGCACAGACCTTGGAAAATTATGGAGTTTGAGTTACCCCCGTATGTGTCACAGTTCCATAAGACAAGAGAGACGGTGTTGACTATCTAAAACTAAGAGCAAAGAGAATGTATGTTAGATAAGAGAGTTCATTTGGCTTGCTGGCAGTGCTTCCAGTTTGAAGCCTGGTAGCAAGCAAGGAAATCTGTGTTCCACATGTATCTGTACTCAGCTGATGATGCATACAAAGTTTAACTATCTTAGACTAGTTTACAATTTACTAGGTAGGCCAAATTAGCCTTGTTTGCTCCCAGGGCTAATTGTCCAGTTAACTGACCAGTATTGACTAGTGTTGGTTACATTGATATTCATTATCATCGTAACTAGATTTTTGCTACAGATCGTTGATGTAGGCAAATTTGAGGATTGTCCAAAGAATTCTCTTGTCCTAGATTACATATTCCATTTTTTCTTCAACATCTCCACATAGTCATGGGACATGAAAAATATCAAAGTAAGACTGATCCAGATATGATAAGAACTCTAACATGAGAATGGACAATATTATGGTAATGGAGACCAATAAACCAGAGATAAAAAAAATAGACCAGTGTCCAGTGTGCTTGAGACTAATTTGTGTGGCCAGTCATGAAGCCTGTGTTGCTAGACTAGGAACTGAGAATGAATGAAAGAGAGAGAGAGAAGATGCTTGAGACACAGTATGGACATAGCAGGCAAAAACCAGTAGTGTATAGGAAAGAATTTCTGAGTTTACTTCACTCCTCTAGCAAGAGAAGAAATCTCATGAGGTCATTTTAGCTGGGATCAAATAGTCAGCATGGTAATCCAGCATTGAATCGGTGAGCTCATTATACTCATAGAGACAAGAGCATCAGTCAAGGGTAGTCCCTAATCCTAATATACAGATGCATCAGTGCTGTTCCACTTTCATGTTTCTGTTTTCTGTGTCCAAGTTTTTAAGCAACCATTCTGACAAGTATCCAACGTCTTCAAAATAATGCTCTGGCATACTAGGTTAATGAATTGATGCTCTTTTTGTTGTTCATCAAAATTTGTGGGAAGGATGTTGGTAGGAAAAAAAAATATTATTATTGTTTAATGTGTGTGAAGTGTGAGGTGCATTCAGAATCCTTCTCATCTTTATACTCAATGTCACATGTTGCAAGAATTTATAAGTCATTCATTCTTGATGTCTTTCCTGCAAAGCTAATATTACAGAGTGATAATGTTTTAATGACTTTTAGTGAAACAAACAAATGCCTATTCTGCTGGTTGAAGGCGACCCATTTGCTGTATTAATATTATTTATTTGTAGTCTCTGGTTTTTGAATGAGATAGGTGCTATATTCATAGATCTGTAGAATCCAGTTGAAAAATATATTTATAGATACATCAGCAAGTTATATGAGTTGTTGGGGAGACATTCCCCCGTTGGTGTACTTTTAAGTGGGATTAAAGATTTTGAGGGGCAAATCACACAATTGCATGGTGTGGAGCAAATACTGTAATGTTACTTGTTAGTCTGATGCTGTTGTACTGAAGTAGGAACGGTTAGATATTAGCAGGGAAAAAATTTGATAGTTGGACTGAGGTTAAGATGACTATTTTAAATTTGAAACTGTTACAGGGCAGTGCGGACTCATTGATGGGCAGAGGAAATAGGAAGAAAAAGAACAAGAGGCATAAGTGAGAGGAGTGTGCTGCCATTTATGTTCCTCAGTCACCATGGCACAAATCAAAACCTATGCTCGCCTGAAGCCTTCCAAAAGAGCCTATCCTGGCTATGAGCTCAACAAAAATGTGCTGACTGTCCACATCCCAGACAATAAGGACTTTCTCATACTGGGACCCCAGCAGGCCATCCGCAGCAACGTCAGCTATGACATCATCTTCACAGACATTTTCAGACCTGAAGCAACACAGGAAGAAGTCTTTGATGGAGTAGCAAAAGACATCATTCAGAGTAAGATATTTCATATTTTACTCTCAGCAGCTGCAGAATGTGTCAAGATTCACATTATTGAATAGTGGGCCTTAGTTTGCCTCTGGAGGTCAAAGAACTATTCAAATTGTATTGAATTGATTGGACATGACTATAAATACCAGACAACTATTAGCATATTTGACTTCCAACTTGGGTCTGGTATTGATTCAGGGTCCTGGTATGCATAACACTGAGCAATTTACATTTAAATACACTGTATTATGTGATGATTTTTTCATATCTCTCTATTCGAAGCTAATCCTTTCTCTGGTATGGATAATACCTTTTGGCACACTTTCCAGTTTTTTGTTGCTTTAGAGTGAGCACTTATCTGTTCCATAGATTCCTTCCAGTAATTAGTTAATAATTTGAAACCTACGTCAGATTTTAAATATCATTGGAACCACCAAGTTCCTGAAGAGGATTAACTCCCTCACCAACTCTGTGTAATAGAAAATAGTGCCATCTGCCAGGCACAACAAAAGACGATCATGCAGTAAAATAATTTGGAAAGTAATCTAAATACTAGTGGTATTGCAAACTAACAGAGAATTGTTCATGTCTGACTAATACACTTTAGTCAGTTATTTGCCCAGCACAGAAGAGAGGTAAAACTGTTTTTGTCAAAATGAATAGCTGTCATTTTATCAGTAAGCCAACACCTGTGTTTTCATCTTGCAGATTTTCTGAATGGCTACAATGGAACGATATTTGCCTATGGTCAGACGGGAACTGGTAAAACCTACACTGTGGAGGGTAACACTACTCGATACAGTACTAGGGGACTGGCAACCAGGTTAGGGGAAGTGGAAAGGGGAGGGGGATTGGGAGGGGAGAGATACAGTTGTCATCTTTGTTGCAGAAGATGACATGAAATATCTCTCTGCCCTTTCCTGTGATCTGGTATTCTAATGCAGAGTTCTAGAGATAGATTCATTCATCTCCTGATGTCTTCTATTCACCAGTCATCACCTCAGTTTACAAATGATTGCATCCACTTGACATTATCCTGGGACTTTCCAATGTGTGCCTGGGGTAGGATTTAAAGATTAGGGCCTAGGTTAGAGAAGAGAGGGTCCTTAGATATTGTCCAGGGACTCTCTCAAAGAGTACATTGTCTTCCCTAACTCCCCCTCCAACACTAGTCCAAGCACTTTATGGGGAGAGTTTCAGGATCTTGCCAAGTGATTATAAACTGAAATGAGATGTGCTGTTGGTCACACCAGTTGCGTCTTTCTTATGAACACTAAATTATGACAATTTTCTCCTTTCTTGTAATTCACTATATCCCATATCTGGAGGGTGATTTCAAGAGTCTGTTTGCATGCACTGTGAAATTCATTGTGTGCTCTAAACATATGGGAAGCTAGCATTAATATGAAAAATTTGCATCCCAAAATGATCCTTAGTTAGTAAGATAAGTACTGTGAGTATTGGGAAATATGCATATTACAAAACATTTCAGAGCATCCTGTAGTTTTATAAGAAGCTAGTTTGAGTGCAGTTGGCTTTCATAATTATGCTGTCCTGTTGTCAAACAATGCAGCTGCAGGGTTGATCAAAGTGAAGTAACATGTAACTTATTTAGATCTTTTTTAGCAAGGACTATCATCAAAATTTCATAATAAATCGTGCCCTGTAATTGAAAAGCAGACAGGAGTGGCATAGACCTGGAAGATCTGTGAAAAGTAATGGAAAATTGCCATTGGCAATTCCAGGTCTGAAAAACACATGGTATCTGCTAAAATGGCTAGCTCTTATGAAAACAATCATGGAAAGTAGAAAACTTGATATGGCAGTTCACAACTTGTTTGGAAAGATTCTCCCATGCACCAGTCACAGTAAAAATTTGTCAAACAGGGATAAATATCAGGTGACAGAAATGTTTTGCATTATGGTGTTAATGATATTTATTATCATGTACTAATGTAAGACTGCCTGGAAACATGAAAAAGTCATGGGAAAAGGATGTAAAACCTGTGACAACCCAGGAACAAATACTTTAAGAAACAACTCAGCTATCATATTGCTAAATCTGAAGACAAGTATCTGCGGTGAATTAATTTTCTTAAATCCTTCCAAAGTGAACGTTGAATAAATTCTCATTGATACACGCACCTTTTAAAAACAAAAGGTATTTTTTTTTTTTTTGCATGTTGGTGGCGATTCGAGAGACATTTGCAATGAACTTCCTCACAGTTGGGTAACAGCAATCATCCAGGAGAAATGATAAGACAGCAGACACTGGATCAGCCAGCAGGAATGCTGCATGGACCACATTACCTAGCGCTTCTAGAGTTAATTGCAAATGAATTGATTGCATTTAAGTCTTACGCTCAGACTAGGAGTCTGTGTTTACTGATTTCTCCACAATATACCCGCCTACTCTGTATCCATAGAACACCAGTGTCATATGATTTCTCTGTAGGGCAAAGGTAATATCTATATTTAGAATGCTGATGTCTCCTGATTTCTTATGTGTTGGTGCTTTGTGTCTACGAATCATTGTGTCTACGATCTCTTAATTTCTCAGTAATATATATTGTCTTTGTAATTTGTGTCTGCAGAGCACTGAGTATGATCTACCAACAGCTGGAGAACCGCACGGACGAGCACATCTCTGTTTACTTGTCCTACCTGGAGATTTACCAAGAGGTGGCTTATGACCTACTTAATCCTGCTGCTAGATCCTCATTCCCGGTGGCACCATTTGCTAAGGTGAGCAGTAGATCGTATTTCCCTTTGGGACCATTTCTTAAGTTGAGCAATAAATCCTCATGCCCTATGGTCCCATTTGATAAGGTGAGCAGTATATTCCTACTGCCAGTAGCACCATTTGTTAAGGTGAGCAGATTCCATGTGACACCATTTGCTAAGGTGAGTGATGAATCCTCTTCCTCTGTGGCATCATGTTGCTAAAGTAAGCAGTTGATCCTTGTTCTCTGTTGCACCGATGGCAAAGTTGAGCAGCAAATCCATATTCTCTTTAGCACCATTTTCGAAAGTGAGCGGTAGATTCTCCTTTTGCACCATTTGCTAAGGTGAGCAGTAGATCCCTACTCCCCTGAGTACCCTTGTTAAGTTGAGCAATGAATCTTCATGCCTTGTGGCCCCATTTGATAAGGTGAGCACTAGTGAGCAGTAGATCTCTATTCTCTGTAGGGCCATTCCTCCCCCCACTCCCCCCAAACCACAAAATTTTGATATTTGACACTTCTTCATCACACCAGGTGACAGTGGTGGAAGGGCCAAGAGGTTCATGTATATTACGAGGTCTCTCCCTCCACTTGGCTGCCAATGAAGAAATCGCTCAAATGCTCCTCCTCCAAGGCCAGGCAAATCGTAAGGTTGCAGAAACTCCAGTCAACCAAAGGTCCTCTAGGTCACATGCTGTTTTCACCGTATACCTGCAAGTTCGGAAGCACGACTCAGAAGTGCTAGTCAAGTGAGTGAGAAAACGAATGCTTAATGCCGTAAGTCTGGTTTTTGTTGTTGATTAGTGCTGTTTGAAGACCTGCTGATTGTCTCAAGAATAGCATGCTCGTCTCTTGATGCAAAAGGTCCGAAGTTCAAGTCTTGCTGTAAGCAGTATTTTCCTTAGGTGGTTTAAACATTTGAAGATCGTTTTCCAAAACGCAGTAATGCACTTTTGTTGAAAAATGAGTAGGTGGTGTATTCAAACATGCATTTCTCTGTCAGTTCATTCAAACCTAATTGAGCTAAAAAATCTACACTCCTTCAAATTTTATGTCTTTTAACAGTATATAAAAATATCTGTGTGAAGAGCAAATATTATTATGTTATTTGCCTTTATTTCAAAAAAATATTTAAAGACCACATGCAGAGTTTGGAAAAAAAAACTTCAATTTTTAATAGGCATTCTCTTGTTGGCATCAAGACGGCCACTGATGTAGACATGGATGTATTGAGAAGGGAGGTTAGAACCAAACACAGGCAAATAATAGCTGATTGTCCAGGACTCTTTAGGAACCATGTTGTCCTTCAAGTTGCGTCAAAGGATCTAAGATACAAAACCTTTAAAATGTCTGAACAAGAAGTTTGGCTTATTTTGGTCTACTTGTTGCTCAAACCCATCCTGCTCTGGAGTAATTAAGCTTGGAAATTTACTACAGTAGCCCCTCGAAGTTTAAGATCTTGAATTTCCCTTAGTCCTTTTCCAAAACTTCAGTCTCTTGCTCTACATCTGCGTATTAAAGTTACCACACGATCTGGAATACTTCATGATCTTGAATTTCAGTCATGTTCCTTGAAATCCAAGAAGTGGGACTCCATTATTGGTTTGATTTAGTCTTGTAACATTTCACATTGTTAAGCCTAGCTGATCCACGCAACAGTGTGAACAGAATTATGAGCAGAGGATCATACTTTATTCCTTCTGGTACATTCTATAGTCTCGGAATATAGTGTTAATGTGTGACGTCGACTTTGCCTTCATATGGTGTTAGGCTCATGTGCTAGCATTCAGTCAGAACCAGCTTAATGAAAATTTGGGGACCAAGTCAGAAGGAGAATGACTATCTTTGAAAGAAATTTGTGAAAAATTTTGGGCATTGATCCCCCTTCCTCCCCCTTCCCCATTTTCATCCCTTTAAAAGATAGGGCAGTGGAAATATTTTAAGTTCCATAGAAAAAAATTCTGACATCAGAGTAGAATTTGTAGAATAACACATTTCATTTATAAGGCCGGAAGAAGAGAAAACAACAGGAGCCAATAAGGTTTTTGACACCTATTAGAGGGGTAAATCACTCATTTTGTACAACTCAATTAATCCGCTAATATATAAATTCCCCCTTTTTTGGGGCCCTGCCAGCCAGTGTCAGGGTACAGAAATATGTAAAATGACCTGTGATCTAAATAAAGCATTTAGCTTTAAAGTTTCAGGTACAATTTGAGCCGTCTGGATAAATATAAAAGTGTGTAGGCCTATGTATTCGCGCGTGGTCAAAACCAGCCAAATGAAAAATTGGGGACCAAATCAGAATTCAAGATGACCTTTTTCAAAAGAGATTTGTAAAAAATTTTGGGCTTTGAGCCCCCTTTTTTTCCATGTTAAAAGATCGGGCAAAAGAAGTACTTTAATCTCCATGGAAGAAATTTCCCAAAGTCACAGTAGTATTTGTAGAATAACAAAAAATGTTAATAGGGCCAAAAGAAGAAAAAACTATATGTTCCAAAGACCATAACCTTTATAATTTATGACAAGGGAACTAATCAGTTTTGTGATGGTATCAGTTTTTCATATTAGTCTAAGTTGCAGCCCCTTACTCTCCTATGTGTGTGGTAGTGTGGTATGGTTGGGTGGTCTGTTTACTGTTTATCAGAGTAAACAGGTAACAGAAATGACTTTCTCTTTTTGACAACAGTATATTATACTGTTTTCCACCCTCACCATCATTTCTATTTCCTTTATGCTGTTACACTTCACAGTAGTTTCCCCACACCTCCCTGTCTTCCATTCTGTATGGTCATCATTCCTCTATGATACTCCCTATGTCTGCCCTTGATCTCTATGTTCATGCCTTTCCACCTTCTCCCGTCCCAGTTTTACTCAGCCCATAATTTAGGTATCAAGTTTAACCTGATATATATACTTCTTTCTTCCCCTCTCCCTTCTTCCCTTAAAAAAAAAACAAACTTATCCTCTTACTGAGGTACCATATAAAACAAACACAACATAATCCTTGTTCTGTGCTTCAACACTATTGTAATGTGCCCTGTTTGTGAATATGTGAGATGTCAGCATAATAATTACATGAACCTGTTTGTGTTGATCTTGCTGGGCACACTAATGACTATGGTTGCCAGATTTATTTAGTTGTGATGCCAAATGAATGACAAAAAAATGCCAAAAAGTCCCCCAACCTAAATTTGGCGCCAGTGCATTTAAAATCTAGATGAAAACCATTGCTGCATAAAGAGTAACCATCAGGAAAAGAAATAATCCGTGTTCTAAATGACTGCATTAAACTGTGACGATGTGCAGAAAATGTATCCCCTCTCTCCTCCCTCGTACAAATTTGTATTGCATGAAGCATTTGGTGTTGGGTGTATGGAGTTATTCTTTGAAGAACAATAATTTCCTGTGTATTTCTTATCCTTTGGTGAGCATGCATGGCCCTACAGCTACAGACCAAGTACATTAAAGATATACAGTAGATCTAATTGTAGGTAAATATTTCCCTTGCTTCACTTAATCAGAGCTCAGTGCCATTGAGGGCTGAGTGCATCAGAGTATGTGGTGTTTTGATTTCTGTACATGTGTTCTGTATGATTTGTAGATGTTGATGTGCTGAAATGGCCGGGAAAGGCCTAATAATAAACAGATCTTGAACCTTTTTTTTGTGGTGAGTAGGCAGGACATATGCTGAAGATATGTTTAATTCCCTCATCTGTCTCAAATTTGTGATGAGTATGTAAGAGATCCACTGAAAATATAATTGTTTTCCTTGTTTGTGCTTGATTTATGATGAGTGTGTAGGAGAGGCATTGAGAAAATAATTACTTCCCTTGTTCGTCCCTGATTTCTGATGAGTATGTACAAGATGCACTAACCTCCCTTGTTTGTTCCTGATTTGTGATGAGTATGTATAGGACATGCACTGGAGATATAATTATTTCCCTTGTTTGTCCCTGATTTCTGATGACTATGTAGGAGATATATTGAACATATAATTACTTCCCTTGTTTGTCCCTGATGTGTGATGAGTATGTGAGAGATGCACTGGAACTGATTTTTTCTTTCGTTTTGTTTCTACCTTGTGAGCACATAGTACATGCACTTAAAATATGATTGTTTCCTTTGTTTGTCACTAACATGTGATAAGTGTGCCAGAGATGCACTGGAGATATGATTACTTCCCTTGTTTATCTATACTTCTGGTGAGTTTTCAAGCTAATCAGCTCCTTTTCTGCGGACATCCTGATGTTGATTATTGTTACATTAAAGAAACTTGAAGGGAAATAGTTTCTGATCATATCATGAAGTTAAAGGCTGACCTCTGAACCAGGTTAGATCTACAGCTATTTAGCAAACGAACCAACACATTTAGGGAAAAGTCCTATTCCAATCAGTTTTCAGAGTGGAGTCATGATACATGTATACTCATCCAATGAACAGTGAATTCTTTGCGAGGTTTTGTGTTTCTACCTTTGGACACTCAGTCGAGGCGGGGGTTAGTAGGAGGACCAAATTGTTGGGAAGAAAAGAGTGTAGTTCAGTGTACACATTGCCTGTGCGGAAGTCAGATAAAATAGGGAATATATACCTTATATATGAGCTTTTTTATTGGTGTTTGAAGAGGAGGAATACTATTTGATTTTGACTTTGAGAGTGTGCTATGAGCTTTTGGCTGCCTGTGTTCCTGGTGTAATTTGCTATAAATCTTAAACACATCGCGCGCCGTCACACCTATGACTAGCGGTCGTGTATCTACCTTACAGAGTTCATTGAAAGGAAAAAGGAAAAATCTCCTTATCGCAGCTGGTAATCTCTGCAATCCGGACGAGGCTGCGAGAGCAAACAAGAATTATGGACAAAAGAATTAAGGTGCAAATTGCCCGTGCGTAGCCGTCAAGTGTTTTATTGAAATTCCAAACGATTGGGGCAGGATCCACGATCTGAGTCATTTTACTTGGTGACATTGAAGGGGTAGATATCTACATTTCAGCACGTAGACAAGAAGCGTGGATATTGGTAGAGAGTTGGCGACTTAAGACATCATAACTGCACATTAATATTTGAGTACTTTGCCTGAGCTTCGATCATGAAAACAAACAAAAGGATTTTTAGAGGAGACAGTGGGACAGTGATCTGCGTGCTGGCAAATCCAAATCAGTGAGAGAAAAAAAGATATGTAGTTGTAACAAGTCAAAACTGCCGACACGTAGAGAAATAACTTGGTATTAAATTGTGATAGAAGTGGCTTAAGTAAACCAGGAACCCATGCATACTTGTTGATCGCTCGGTCGAATGCTGTTTTTGACAACGTGCTTTGAAAGTCTGCGACTACCTTGTATATGTGATCTGTCTGGTTTGAGAGTGTTAAAACTATATGTAATTGTCTGGTTTGAGAGTGTTAAAAGCCAAGATGTTTGGGTTTTTTTTTTTTTATATTTTATGATGAAGAGATACCTAGAGGATGCTTTGAACCCCTTAACTGCCCCAGTGGAATAATCAGTGAACAGCAATACTGTCGTTTTATGACAAAAGGACGAAAGCGCCAAAGTAGATCAAATTGAGTTATTTATAGTTTTGAAATTCCCAGATGACGACGCACATTTCTATCTGAATCCCATCACAATACCTCAATAAATAACGAAGTTAGGGAACCTTAAAATGACACTAAACGCCAGTGCTGTAACAATCAAGGAAAAACATTTTTGCGATTGTCTCAAAACTTTCCCGATGGCGCTTTCTTCCTTTTGTCATAAAACGGCAGAATAGTGTAGTTTGTATCAGGACAAGAAAAATGTCATTCTCTTTTTAAATGACTCATATGTATAGCAAAGAAAGAGTGGCAGTCTTATCCGGTATTACTGTGTTATGACTGGTCTATCCTCGCTTACTCTTTTTCATTTGCCACACACAAAGTGGCTGGCAGCGTCTGTTCCGCATCAGTGGGTTAAACAAATACCGGGCTTCATCATTCTATTGTACAGCACTGAAGGAGAACATGAAATCGCCGCCTAGGAATAATACTTTCTTAAGTCCAGGAATGACTTACAGGATTACGACAATGTTATTTTCGGGTGGTTAATGATAATGTCGTACACCTTTATGTCCTTGCGACAATGACGGGTAAAAAGAGCTGCTGTGACGTTACTCGCTACTCGTCACGCAGTATAGTCGCTTTTGCTGGCGCTATGAACTCCAACAGCTCGGTAGCTCAGTGGTCGGAACTTGGGCTTGAGAACCAAGGCTTCGGTGTCCGATTCTCACTGCGGCAGTTTTGTTTTTTTTTTGTCTAAACTAAACTTTTGAATTTGGATGATCAGAACCTTAACAGAAAGATGAATAAAAAAAACATTGTCAGATAGAGATGTGTTCATCTGCTGGGACTTCAGTGACGTCATTATTTTCTACAAATCTCTGCTGCTCGGGAAAGGGGAATAAATCCTGACACAAAGGCCAAATCCCGGTCACTCAAGCCTCTTTACAAGCGCACCATAACAGAACGATGCTCTTTCTTCGCGAACCTGGTTCAGTGGGCAGTAAACAGTAACAATATGATAGATAATTTTCAGAGATAGAAAGCACTGGGAAACGGATTTTTTCTTTTTTTTGACGTTCGTGTTCACCTTTAATGAATGAGGAACATGAAGAAATAGTTTATACATATTCTTTTGAGTATTATCCACGTGTCTTCTCTTATTCCGAATTCATTAAATGATATTTCCTTATGGAGGCATGATAAACACAAGTATACTGTAGATAACCGTATTCGCATCTCGGACGTCAAAGCAAAACGTTCACACAACCTTGATAAGCTATGACTATTGCGCTGTCTGGTCACTGGATTCACTTGGGTCACGTACATTCTTCGGTGTCACGTTATGTATGTAAACCGTCATTTTACTCAGTAGTGGTTTGAAATGTTCTCACCTATCTTGTGGACAATGGGTTGGTGTGGAAAAACTTTGACTGGTGATATGTTAATACCGTATTATTTACATGCAGAAGGATGAAACATAAAATTACATTATATTGCTATCCATGTTATTTCATTCACACATATGGACGATGCATCGGTTAATATTGTTATAGAGTGGAAGGGATCGAATAGTGACACTACTGCCGTGTCATCGATAAGTTATAGGAAGCTTGCAATCTTTTCCGCCACTCAGTGCGCATATGTTTGGGGAGTGTATCGGCTTCTCGACTTCGTTTACGAAATTTGCCGGACATCCGGTGTCCGATGCCAATCCCAAATCATCAGCATGGACCTATGGGAAAGTCTTGTGACCGCTTTAAACCATGCATAAACCTAATCTTAAAACATAATTAGGCTGTCACTGGCACAGCATACACCTAGCTATTTGACTTCCTTTATGGGCAGTATCCTAGGACACTCCCGCCTAGGGCTAGTTTTAATGTTTCGAGGCAGGATGAAGAAAGCACACGAGGTGGCTTTCAACACTTGACAGAGTTCGTAGGGCATATCCCAAGTTTGCATTTCCTTCCTTAACCCTAACCCTAACCCTATCTCTAACCCTGCCCCTTAGCCAAATACCAAGCTCTAGGCAGTATTGTTCTGAAATACTGCTTACGAAATTTGCCGGAAACTCGGGTTCAGCAAGGGTTCAGTGCCGTGCCGTGTGCAAAAAAATGCAACCTCTACTTCAATAGAACTCCAGCGACAAGGGGTGAAACCAGTGGTTGATATGTATTGTAAAGCTGGAACACAGTGTGTGCTTATGTATGCAGATGAGGAAGAATGGGGCTCTTTGGCAATGTCCCTTCTCCCCCCTCC
>JAWQUT010000263.1:919199-931615 GCA_033807755.1 Ellobium chinense
CAACCAACCCAGAAAAAAAATATACTCCTCAACCCTATGCCATACTCTTAAACCCACCTCAACGCTTTAGAATTGGTCTGGACGTTTATGCACTAACAAATGCCTGCAATGCACGTGTACGGTGGAAGAATGGGTATTAGCTCTAGCGCTGGCTTTCCGCATTGTTAGCAGTGGAGATATTAGCCATTGAGATCACAAACTTTTTACCTTCACCTAGGTGTGATTGCAATCAGGGAATAACGTAAGACCTTCGAGGACAAACAAAAAACAATCTCGGGCCATTAATCGCCTCAGAGTGCCCGGGTGTTGCGGTATTAATTAGGCAGGGAGACGGGGACCTGTTACGTCCAATTAGGCAATCGTGCTCTTGTAGTTCTGGCATTTAGGGTGGATAGAGCTTACTTTTATGTAGCAAACATGGCCTTTTGCAAACATTTTCGTCCGGTTTATGAAACATTTTTTTTCCGAAACATTAGGTAACAACACTGGGGCTAACTCCATTTTTTTGGTTGTTGTTTGAGACACCCGATCGGCGACCATCTTGAATGTCAAAATGGCTGCCACGGAAACATTGTTTGTCATTATCTGTGCGGAACCAGACAACGAAGATTTTTTTTTTCTTTTTTGGCTGTTCTACCATTTCTGATATGGCGAGTTGAATGAATTTAGTCATATATGATGCACCCATTTATGGATTTCCAAACATTATGAAATTCAAACAGGCAGATATTTACCTCAGTCTCAGCTGTGTTTGAAATTGTGAGCGAGAGCGCAGTTAGGGAGAAGGACAGAGATTGCACGACTTTTGGGAGAGATAAGCCGGCACATGAGCCATAATTTAGTCTAGGCCTTGAGATGGCTGTCTTAACAATAACAATACACAATATTGAGTGAGCAAAAACGCAGGCTTTGACGACAGTCGAGATACCCTCCCCCCTTTTTTAATCCAGTGCTAGCTCCCTCCTCCCCCCCCCCCCCCCCCNCCCCCCCCCCCCCAAATAAAAAAAAAATCCACGAAGGACATTTGATGGTTGGGAGCAGTGTCACGCCAAAGCCCGACCAAGAGTACTGATCTTAATAGGCAAAGAAGCAAACAGTGCCCATTCTTTGAAAGGGGCTGCAAACGGACACAAGGAAAACGGTACGAAAAGCGTGTCTAAACACATACATTTGCTTACACAGGCTACACTGTCTAGATCTAGATTCAGTATCATACATATTGAAATTGTTCACCAATTCCACGGTCTTCGGTCAGAATTGACTTTGCTTTCAGTCCGGAATTCGTCTATCTTTGTAGCTATTCGAATGTTTTCAAAATGGTCGTCAAGTTGAAAGGAAGTGCTTCTGGTCAGACAAAACAAATCATGAAAACGCAGCTTCAGCGATTTAATTACAGATGCATAGTTAAGAGGATATTCTAGAGGATATGGTAAAACATCCTATATGGGCTTAACAACCTGAAGAAAATATAGCTTGAATTTACTAACGAAATATCAAGAGGACGTGTGCCGCATTTTTTTTAAAATGAGAATATTTAGAGAACAACAGTGGCTGGGGGAAGTTAAAATGCAGCAGATAGGACAGACAGGGTAATGTCCAAAAAATAACGATGGTATCTCCAGAAATATGAGTCATTATACGAGGTGCGATCCACAAGTTTTATTCATTCGTTTCCCCCTTCGCCAGCTTTAAACAATGCTTCTAGTTTTTCTGTTTATTATTGTTAGCAGGATGTATTGCTTTCCAGCAAGGACAACCATCGTTATGGCCAGTCTTTCGAGGGTGGAGTATGGTGGAGTATGGTGGCGGTGGGGGGTGTAATCGGTCAGCACTTCGTGCTGAGATTTCGTGTGACACCCCTCGACTGTGGCCACGGGCAGTTCAAATCGTAATTAAGTAGATAATGGTTCGAAAGTAAAGGATTAGCCAAGCGGTCTTGGGATTAGAGCACAACTACCAGATTTGCTAGACCAGGCGACATGACGAATTCAACCATAGATGTCAAACTTATAATACAGAAGACCTGTGGCTTGCACTTGAATGCAAATGTTTCAACAGCGACTTGCTTTGAAAGTTGTCGTTAAGTGGTACCGGTGGCCATTTTCATATTAATCATTTCATGGAAGATTTATCTCCTGCTTCCCATTGTGTTTGTGCATTCCAAAGATGTGTGAGAAGAACTTTGTTATCCTACAACGCTTGGGAGCATAGAGGACTGAAATGCACAGTTCTAACCTTACGCGCAAGATAACATACCAGTGGGTAGAAGAGCCACAGGCAGAAGAAAGTGCGAGAAAATGACGTCAATATAAAAACTGCACAGGCTTTTCCGTCGCCTGTCTTGAACAGATATACAGAAGATTGCGTCATGTCTGTGCTAGTATTCAAGATCGAATCAAGCTTGCATTGTAATATGTACTTACCTGTCCCTGCGAAAAATTGCGTTTCAAACCCCCAAAATTTGCACCAAGAATTGCAAAATTTTCCTGCAAAAAGTGGTAAAACTTTTAAAAATGTTGCAAAAATAACTTCGTAGCTTCATTATCTTTACCACCACGTTGCATTGTATACTACTAAATGTTGCAAAAATGTAGAAATGGAACACATTTTATTTGTTCCTGTTCCCGCAGTATTGCTACACTGCTTTGGCCAAAATCAGCAAAATTTGCACCAAATGTGCAGGAAATGCCTAAATTTGCAAAACTGCAACAAGGCCTCAAAAACGCGATTATTTGCAACTGCAATTTTCTGGGTGGACAGACTTATTTTCGTATCATTGAGGGAGCAACTCCATTAGACTTTGACATTTCGAGACGTAAAAAAAAAAGGGAACTGTCAGGATTGTCAGTTATTTGCCCTCCACAGGGCCTCAGAAGATTACCCCACAATCTGTGCTGTTACTCAAGACGGAATCAAAGTTGCAATGTAATTCTTGCATTCGTATCTTTGAGGTAGCCATGTCATTACCTTTTGACATTTGAAGACATCAAAAAAGAAAAACATAGGCTTGTCATCTCCCTTCCACAGGGAGGGAGAAAATTGCTCCATATCCGTTCTGTTACTCAAGATTGAATCAAGGTTGCATTGTAATTCTCGCATTCGGATCTTTGAGGGAGCCACGCCATTAGCTTTTGACAGTTCAAAGAAACTGTCAAGTGCATTTCGCTTTGACTATTCCACTAGCCCGGCAATCTCAGGGTTTTTTGGCAGCCACCACATCGCCTCATATTCACTGATCGGTGGAAGATTGGATAATATACTGTATGCATGCAAATACAGGAGCATGCGAATGAGGTGGTAATGAAAATTGGAGTGACAGCTGCGAAGGGAAAGAAGGATAAAGAGAGAGTTTTTTCGAACTCGTTAAAGGATTATGAGCGGAAGAATGCGAGAGAGGCGCCGATAAGTGCTTGACTCAAGAATGGTAAGGAAGCTAAGAGATCAGAGAATTATTATTCAACTAGGAGGACTTTTGTTCAGAGCCATTTGATGTTTCATAGCTCAAGATTCCAGAGTTTGTTCGGTTAACTATATGTATCACTAGAAGGCGAGATTTTGTGGAGTCAGTTTAGACATTGGATGCAGAAAAAAATTAATTGTAGACGCTGCTATAGGAAGAACAGTTAACTCATAAAATCGCGGGGAAATTATTTGGTACAATATTATGTATTAATATTATTATGTTCAAACGTGATTTCATATCGTTCCATCTTAGAGCGCTAATAAAGTTATGATACCATGTGCATAGGTATCGTCATACTCGATGCAAAATGAGGATGCGAGGAGCGATTCAGAAATTATTTGACTATGCCAATCTAAAAAGTTGTAGACAAACTTCTCTATCTCCTTCGAAATAGTTCCAATGGGAGTCAATACAATCATCCTAGCGCCGCTGCCAGGCTTTGGAAGCATCTCTGGAAATTTTTATGTTTGAGCCTGTGAAGCACACCGTGCTGGGATCATAATTTGTGAAGCCTTTCATCGGGACATCTTGAAGATGATGGAACACTGTATCACCTGGAGTAAGTTTACAGGTTTTTGTAATAGGCGCAGTCCGATAACTTTTGGGTCGCACCTCCTACAAGAAATCATTTTCTTCGTTTTCTTACTCGTCTGTGCCTAAAATGTCGAGGTAACTGATGCAGTGGGAGGATTGAAATGGAAAACTATTAAAATGCCGCTTTAATGTATTAAAGGACTAGCGAGAGGTTATTCAAATTTGAAATGTATTTTCTTCAGGGAGATAAAGACACGTGTTGAATTTTGTGCACAAGTTGTTTTTTGGTGTTTCATTTTCTTACTCAGCGGAATGGTCTGTACTACCTGTTGAAAGTGTTCATCCCATGACGTTTTCGTTCACAATAACGACAATACCAATAACATTTTTAGCTCAGATATACAATACGAGCAAACGATATAGATAAAGCATCACATCCTCACTTTTCTACCTTATTTTGCATGAGCGTAAAGAAGCTCCCAACGAGAAAGTGAAGATGGGCGACATAAAAAGTGCTCGACGCACAAATTCAAACTTCTGCTTTGCATGTTTGTACTAGAGATGCCAACATTGAGGAAAGCTCCATCTCTCAAGAATTCTGTGAGAATTGAGTAAATTGGAAAATCTTATTCTCAGTTTATGATAGCGTAAAATTCTTTCAAAGCGTTTTCCGTTTAAGCGGGTCAGCACGGTCATATGTCAAGACGCGTCACTGGCAGTATCTTGTAAAAGAATATCATTAATGCGGTCCATAGTCTCATAGATCTAACGTGGCCGATCTAACATACTTGGCCCGACCGGTGGTCAAAACTGGCTGGGTATGGCTAAAGATGTACTAATAAATACAGTGTTATCTCAATACCTCGAACCTCATTATATCGAAAAACCAGCGACTGTATACATAATCCTTACATTATCCTTGCGCACTGCGGTAACCACGGGAAACTCTGAAAACGTTAGTAGTGTCCACTGTTGTTAATGCAATACGTTAATGAACACAAGGATTATGTATACGGCCACTGCACACGTGTCGTAATGAACTCATAAATTTATACTTGTATAACTAGACTTGAACTTATGAACTGGTCCTGTGACGTATAAAGTCGTGAGGTCCTGTTATTGTTCTGCTGTTTGTTGGTTTTTATTTATACACAACACATGATGAAAATCTCTCCCAGCAATGGCCACTATGAGAAAACTGAAATTTGCCATACGAGGTGCGATTCAAAAGTGCCGACACGGCATGGATCGGAAACAAAATGAAATAAAAGTGTGTGTTCATGACATGACATGACATGACATGACATGACATGACATGACATGCAGTCTCTGAAATACCTGCTCCCATTAAGAATATCAATTGACTGACAGTGCTTTACTCTTAGCGATCCCATAATAACAAGGTTCTTACTTCATTACTTAACTTTCCTGAAATCAACGATTAAAGTCAGATCCTTCTACTATTACTTTTTTAATTAGAACTTTACATAATTGTTTCAATCGCCATGAAAATGCATCCAAAGAAACTGGAACTGACACACGTCCTAAAATAGCCCCATTGGAATGCTTTATGTGTGTAGCTAAGTTCAGTAAAGGAGCTAAGCTAGAACCTTGTTATTTTAGGGTCGCGTAAGATAGACCTTAAAGTCCGGTACCACAACGATTGGGAAAAAATAAACCGCCTTTACCTATAGATATCCGAGAACTTTTTTCTCTTTTGTTATGCATAACTCTCCTCCCGGCCCATAATATCAGCAAGATCGAAAAATGTGATTAAGACTGAAAGGGTACATTCAGTTTGAGTCAGTGTTTGTTGGCAGTGGATTAACATCTATTGTCCTGGGAATCTCTTCTTTGTCCCTTGCGGGGATTAGCCTGATACTGTTTGCGGGTAACTTGGTGATCCCCGTTGTTGGGTTGGTGATCATAAAAAAAATCGCCCTCGTATTTATTTTGTAATCTGTGTGCATATGTGAATATTTTGGCATGTTCTTATTATGTCGTGTAGATATTTGGTCGTCTTAGTGAGGCAACGGTCTATGATTTATACGGCTTTTGGGCTTTTTTATTCGTTTGGAGACGACGATATTTTTCATGCGTGCATAATTCCACACACATAATTCCCATCCAGCGCATTCAGCGTGTTTTTCGTCAAGTTCACTTCAGCTTATTATAGGCACTAGGCCAAAAGTATTCAATTTACATAATATATTATACCATTATGAGACATCAGGCACGCGTCTTCATTCGTCCTCCAGCTTCTTCCTTCGGCATCCTTCACGCACCCCCATTCATCTACTCTCTCTCTCTTTCGCTCTGCTCTGCCTGGCTCTTCTCATTCTCTCCCTCTTTCCAGCTCACATACTTCCACCCTNCCCCCCCCCGCCCCAAAGATGGTTGGTGATCGAAAAACTGAAACTGAAGGGAACCGAAAGGTCGCTTGAGGATTTAAACCTTACCGCCTCCTCTCATGCCATCCCATCACCTTCCCTAATGATGCTTGACAAACATATTGAGCAAACTGGCTTCAAGTTTTTCGATATTAACGCGTTACTTGGCATTATTTTTTCTATACGTGTAAACGATAACGTAGTCATAGCCTCCTTAGTGGCAAAGAGGCCATAATACTGACATAATGCAGTCAGTTGATCTTTAGAGCAACAGTATTTGAAAGTGACCATTGAGGAGGTTTGAATTCTCCAGACGTCTTTTAGCAACGGCTATGGCTACCGCAACGTTAACGTGCAGGGAAACCTGTCAGCTGCACCGCGCCGCATGTTTTGTCTAGTCTAGTGTCTAGTGCCGCACTTGTTTGCGTGAAAAGGTTTGAAGTAGATCCTCGTACACAGCGGCATTGTGCTAAGGAGTTTCAGCACTAAAGGCAAAGAGCTCTTGAAGCCTCTTGGCGCGGAGGCTTAGCTGGTGTCATTGTAGTTATAAGTGCTGCTCTCGCTTTTATTGCTGTCTTCCTAAGTCGTCGAAAAGCTGGAGACCCCCACAACAGATCTGATCTAAGTTTATGGCCAAATAACAAACACAGCATGTCCGTTATGTTCTTCTGTAATTGTATGATAGTGTAATTTTACTTCAGCCTAGAGGCAGACGTGGATCACCTGTGCTTTCAAGTCTACGGTTTTTTGTCAAAATCAAACTGTATTATTACAAGACTTTTTGCTTGAGAGGACATTCCGCTCTTCCCCTTGCTTTCCCACATTTACTTTAAACATCGATCCACTTCTTTGCATTAATCCGTGCCTCCTTTGCTTTAGTGTAAAACTCGTCTGCATGCTTGGCCCAAAACATCTCGCATGTGTTTTTCTCCTCCTAAGTGTCCAGTTTTCTACCTCTTAATCCATGCGAATTTTTTTTTTTTGGCAAACGCATTATGGCAAGTTACCTCGAAGCCGTCTCGATTTCACACAGTTCCGTATTCGCAGGTTTGCCAGGTCAGATTTTATGGAGGAGCCAATCCAAAGTTCAAAAACGCCAGAAAAGGGCCATCAAGATCCTCAAAAGTAAGCAAAAGGTAGCAGTTTTTAAAAGTAAAATAAAAACGACAGAAAAATGAAACAGTGTTTCATTGTAGTCTCGAAATGTGGATTCGAAGTTCTGTTGATTTAAGTTTTCAGTCAAAAATACATACTAATTGACTTGGAAAAGTCGAGGAAATGTATAGAAATTGGATAAAAACTCAAGTAATAGAAAATGGATACAAGCAACCACGTAACTATGGCGCAAAATAAGCGCTATGGAATCTGAAAGAAAAAAATAGCCAAATCGGGCGTCTTAGGAGCCAGCCTGGCAACTTTGCGTATTCGCTTGAAGGTCGGTAATGTGACGCTTGTTGACTTTGCTGTAAAGTTTGATGTGATGTAGAAATAAGGCTTCTCGAATTAGAAGCGAGGCCCCGTCACAGGACAGATAAACATAGGGTGAACGCGGTTCACAGAGTATGGTCAAGTGAAGTGATTAAGAAGTTGGGCCATTCTGCCTGGGCAGTAGGCATACTCATGATAGGATTGGTTGGGGTGGGGGGTGGGTGACTTGAGGTACGCTATGACTAGCCTAGTGGTAGGTGATGGCATGTGATGAGCTAAAGAGTAACCAAGGAATCGTGACGTAAAATAAACCCCAAGGAACCTGAAAAAAATAGCCAAATTAGGAGCTGACCTGGCAATATGCGGTGACTAGGGCTACCCAGGGTATTCGGTGACCAGGGATGTGACAGGATGTAAGGTGACAAAGAGTATGTGCTGTAGGGGGTACAAAGTAACAGAAATGGTAAAAGGTGGCAAGGGTATGTTCTACAGGGGGTATGCGATGACAGAAATGGTAATACAGAGTTACGCAATGACAGATGGTATGAGGTGGCAAGGGAAAGTGCTACATAGGTGTACGCGATTTAGCACGATGGCACAGGGTATGTGGTGACAAGAAGTAGCCATGACAGGGGGATGTGCGGTGAGAGGATGTGGTTGAAGTGCCGAAGGGTATGCGTTGACGCACGGGATGGTAGAGGTGGTATGTGGGGAGCCAGAGATTTATGTAGTGACATTGAGGAGAGATGGTATGTGATAACAGAAATGATAAGCGATGGCAAGAGTATGTGCTGGTGGGGGTACAAAGTAACAGAAATGGTAAACGGTGACATGGGTATGTGCTACAGGGGGTATGCAATGACAGAAATGGTCAACGGTGGCAATGGGAAGTGCTACAGGGATACGCGATGACAGAAATTCTACGAGTTCGCAAGGGGAAGTGCTACAAGGGTTACGCGATTTAACACGATGAAGGAGATGGTAGGCAGTGGCAAGGGTATGTTCATCAAGAGGTAGGCTGTGACAAATATGGTAAGCGGTGGCAGAGATAATATGTGCTAAAATGGTACGCGCTGACAGAAATGGTAAACGGTGTCAGGGGTATGTGCTACAGGAGGTACACGGTGACAGACATTATACCGCCTGTTAACGGAAAGCTTTGATATAATGCCAGTGGTGAATATCTAGGAACCATTGCCATACAGGCTGTACATACTGCACCTAAGCCCCATTGTCCTCAGTTTGTGTGCCAGCTTTATTGTTCCCTTTGTACCCAAGCTGTTGCTGTCTCTTTTATCCAAGCGCAGCATATTTTGTTATAAAGAGAGAGCCCAACCAGGCAGATTTTCCTTCTCTCAGTTGTACACCTATATCGATATCATTGACCAGTGCTGCCAGTCGTAGAGAGTTTCCCCTACGGTGATGTAAATTAAATTTACGAAAAGCCATTTTCTTCTACGCTGAGGGGAATCGCTTTTCGTTTGTTAAATCTTTGTGAAATTTCGGGTAAAGTGGGCAAAATGCCTCGTTTTCTTTATTTTAACAATAAAATTATGGGAACGTTTCCACTGATTTTGTTTCAACATCGTGCATCGGGGAATGCATGAGGAAAATATAATCACTCTCGCTGTGGTGGAAAAGCATATGACCAAAGTGGCAACACTGTCATTCAGGAAGACCTGGCTAATGAAACCCTACTTTCAAACTGTCACAGGAAAAAAAAAATATTTCCCGGCTTGGCGTCGCCGTTGACAAGGACCTGACAGTAATTGACGTTGAATCGGGGGAGGGGGGATGAAGAGGGGATCAAGGGGGCAATACCCCCGATGTTTCAACCCACTGAAATATAAGTTACTTTTTCTGGTGGGAGAGAGCGAGAGAGATAGGGTTTCGTTTAAACCACCCCATCCCCTATATTGAAAACCGTCAGCTTGTGTATCAGGATCAGACTAGACAATGACTTTCTCCTCCCCCACCCCACCGCGTTAAATTTTATGTGTGTCTCTGGAATACAAGTTCCTGCAGTGGATCAAGTTTTGTGTTCGACGAGCACGTTTGCTCCGGGTGACGATAAAAATATTCACCGGGGGGCGATCGGATCGTCAGCCCAATAAATTGTCCGTTATCGGAGTGGTGCTTGCTGCGGCGTGCCCGTTGCTCGGTTTTGGGGGGCAGCATAAGATAGTTCACGGGAGCGATGGGAGTTTTGGTGTACTGTATCGTGTGTCGAGTCGGAGAGAAACAGGTATCTGCTTTGCACAGTGACTACAGTGATTAGAAGTAACTTTTACTCGAGTGGATAATGTCTTAGCAGTCCCATGTAAGTACTTAGGGAAGGAAGGAAGGAATAAGGGAGGGAGAGAGAGAGAGAGAGAGAGACTGGCTGCAGGTTTTCCTTTTTCTATGCTTGGGGTCGAATACAGTCATTCCTGAAAACTAAACCCTCTGTTGAAGATCTAGATCTATGACTATACATCAAACAGTTTGAACTCTACACATTTTTACGGTTTTTCTCAGTTTTTTCATGTTTGTATTATTTTTTGAGCATGCCAGTTTCAAGAGATGTATCCCTTTGAAGGATTCCCAGCTGACATGGAGGAATGACATCCGGGTTGGGTGTGTGTATGGTTTGGGGGGNGGGGGGGGGGGGGGGGGGTGTTGGAGGAGAGCAGTCCATGAAAATTAAAGCTGCGTCATCCGATTGTTACTGTCGGAAGAAGGGTTAAAGCAAGAATGTCATGTCTGCAAAAATTCAGTTTTTTAGTTGTCATAAGTGATTTTTTAAAAATAAGCTAGAATATTTGCTGCAACACTGAGGCGATTCAAGTGCTTAAATTAGTGTGTACAGATCACAAAAAAACATAGTATATGATCGTACAAAGGAGTCTCTGATTTCACAGCTATCATCAGATATTCTGATTCGCTTTTCTCAAAACAGCATTCATGCAGATATGACATTGCTTTAACCCCTCTATGAGCTCCACCTACAATATGGTCGTGAACATTGTCTGACTGGGATGAATTTCCTTTCGTATGGCAAAGTTTAGATGTTTTGATGTCAAATGGAAAAGTTTAGATGTTTTAATGTCAGATGGCAAAGTTTAGATGTCTTAATGTCAAATGGAAAAGTTCAGACGTTTAAATGGCAAATGGCAAAGTTTAGATGTTTTAATGTCAAAGGCAAAGTTAAGATGTTTTTATGTCAAATGAAAAAGTTTTAGATGTTTTTATGTCAAATGGAAAATTTACATGTTTTTATGTCAAATTTCTTTACCTTATCATTTGGAGGGACGGCAAACTAGCGATTTGCGGGAAACAGGAAACAGGGAAGTTTATTTTAACCAACTGTATGTAAAGATACAGAAGGAAAAAAAAGTACATCACGGACACTACTGACGGAATTTAAAATGACAATAATAACAGTAAAAATATACAACAGTATCGATAAATCCTATGAAAATAATATTCGAACAATAATTAGATAAAGTGGAACAGACACACTACAAAGTTACATATACCTTCATTGTATCAAATACATGGCAGATTTATTGCGATTACGATTCCAATCGATAATGCAGTCAGTCAGTCAGCCAATCTACTGACCAACCAATCAAACAGTGATTGAACTGCAGAAGTTCTGTAGACTAAATTTGCCCAGGGTCCTTTCTGCCCAATTCGCTTCGGCACTCACTATAGCACGCTATATAATAAAAGGGCAAGAGAGGAGAGAGAGGGAAAGAGAACAGAGCTCGCTGTACGCACTAAAGCAACGGGAAGGCTTTTTTTCCCTAGGCAATCTATAGCACCGCCACATTTACCCATTTTTCCACCATGGTGAGCACCGTCGATCTCTTTCTCTGTCTTGCCCTGCAACAGAAAAAAAATGTCGTTGTAGTGAGCATACGAAATGTCACATATTAATGTGGACTTGGTGTTATCATTACTTCATCATAGTATGTACAAATTGACGCGAGTGTGCCCCAAACATATGGCGACTGTGCTGATCTCTTTCATGTTTGCCGTGTTTGTCAATGTTTTTTGTTTTTTTTTGAGGAAGAGAGAGTAGTGGTCCAAAGTGTTATTAGAACTGGATCACTGGTACAATGTGCTCGGTCATTCCCTTATGCTGTGCCTTCCAATCCAAACCGGAGTGGCAATGAATGGTCGGCAGAAAAATGTTTTTGTTGACCACCTATGATAAGAAATTCTTTCTAGTGGACATCAGACTTGTCGGGCCGCGGTGCAACGCACGTTGATTGATTGATTGATTGATTGATTGATTGATTGATTGATTGATTGATTGATTGATTTATGTGAATGTGCGACCCATCTACATTTTGGTAAATGTTACGGACATCACGTTTCAGTAAATGACCGATACAGCCATTTTAAATACCACTTCTGAGCTATATATTATCCAGGAGATCAGGGAATATTCTCAGGTGCCGAGAAAAGAGTCAGCCGAAATATCCTTCTTGTCGCACAATATTTATTAGAAAGTTGTTGTTTTTTTTTATCTTGAGTCAGTGAATCTTTCAAACAGGTTCAGCCTACAATCTGGCGTCGTTTATTTGTTAAGGATAGATGAAAAACACCCCCCC
>JAWQUT010000263.1:932879-966749 GCA_033807755.1 Ellobium chinense
CCCCCCAATCCTCTTCCCACTCTCCCTGCCATCTCCCCATGCATACATAACTCTTTCCCAAAACTCTGTTGTCCACTTCAGCAGAAAATAAATCACTGTCCTCAGCTGTTGAATGTTGTCTTGGAATTTTCATAATAATTCTTCACTAACATTAAGTCCCTCTATCTTTTCTATAGTGCAGACTTAAAAGTACAGTTTTCTTGCTGACTATCTCCACCCAGTGATAGATTACTCTCGTAATCAGGAATATTTTCAGTTTGAACCTGGTAGATGGTGCCAGTCTGGTACATAGCACTGGAGGTTACAGCAGTTTGATTGGTGGAGGGGTACATGAATCACATGTGCACCATTATATGTGACAGAAAGTACTTATGATTTCTGCCTCTTGGTCTGTAATTCGTAATTAGAATTGTAATCAGGTGACAGACCTATGTAGGTCCTCTTACAGCTGATAATGCAGAGATCAGTTGGAGTTTCTCTGGTAACTATTGCTTCATATTAGGTCCAGTGTACAGTGAGGTCTGAGGTAGTTGCTGAGTATTTTGAAGATAGCATTTACTTATTTATTTGTTTAAAAGAAAATTCTGTCTGTTGCAGTTCCAAACTCCACTTGGTGGACCTGGCTGGCTCTGAGCGTGTGTCCAAGACCGGAGTAGACGGTCAGCAGCTGACCGAGGCTAAGTCCATCAACTTATCCTTGCATCATCTGGAAACAGTCATCATTGCCCTGCAGAACGACCGCGTGGGCAGCGCCAGCAGCAGTGGGGGTGGGGACAAGAGCAGAGGAGAGGTTCTGCCCCTGCAGAGTAGAAGGTGAGAACTGATCCAGGGGGGGTGGGGGCAGAGGAGCAAGGGAAGAGGGGTGATTCTCCCAATGCAGAGTAGAATATGAGGGGAGAGATGGGAGGAAGGGGAGACAAGGAGGTGAGATTCTGCCACTGCAGAGTAAGTTAAAACTCCTGGGAGGAAGGGTAGGGGATGAGTAGAGTAGAGATTTTTTTTCTCTGCAGAGTAGAAGATGACACCTCAAGCTGGGGAAAGAGAGGGTAGCAAGAGTTGGAGAGAGCAGGCCCTCCCCCCCTAACCCAGCAGTGGGGCAAGTGAGAACTCATTTGGGTGGAGACAAGAGGAAAGGTTTTTCACCTGCATTGTAGAGCGTGAGAAGATGGAACAAATTCCAGACTATAAAATACTACCCAGGTGCATAATGGGAGCAAATTTCTTCACAGTATTATGATTTTATTCTGTAAGAGCTTGGTAGCAGAAATTTTCTGAACTTAGAAATGTGAAAATTGATTGGCTTGACTACAGTTCTCATACATTTCTCCTTTTTTTCACAACCATATCCAGCAACACTTCCTTCATGTCCGGCCCATCCAGCGACAACGGGACTCGACCGTACCGGTTTGTCCCATACAGGAACTCCTTATTAACCATGGTGCTCAAAGACTCCCTAGGTGAGGGGATCTTGGTATCAGCATCTTAATTTTTACAATCTTTAGACAGAAGGATGGAGAACCATCTGTGAAACAGGAACCTGTATAAAAAATTCATGCTATCCTAAGCCCTGAATTTATTGTTCCCAGCAGAGAATTGAATGAAACTTGGATGGGGCAAAATACAAAATAACAAGTTGACCTGATTGCTGAAATGAAATTCTATTCTAAACTTGTAGACAGAGCTGTTTGATTATGTAATGGCTTTACATTTGAGAATTTGGTAGCCTTACTAGTTTTTATTTGTTACCTAGTTATTATAGATTAAAGAGTGTCTGATATCATGCAATGATATGCATTATAAAGAAACACGGATACACATGGCTCTTACTGAATGACTTAACTGTCTATCCCCTCCCCTTAGCCCATCTGTCTGAAAAGATTTAGCTTCTTATGTGGAGCAGCATGGCCGAATGGTTCAGACTCAAGATCTAAAGGTCATGGGTTCAATCCCTGACCACAGTCATGTTGTAAGTGCCTTGGGAAAGCATTTCACCCATAATTTCCTCAGTCCGTCTGTCTGTAAAATGGGTGCCTGGCTGTAGGCAGTGACAGATATTGTCAGAATGCTAGTGGATCGGCGCCTCCATATGGCAATGGCACTGTATACTCCTGAGTGAGTTGAGAAAGTCATAAAGTGATCTGGCCTGCTGGGATAATAATAATGTGAAGTTGCGTGAGAGGACATTAGCCTGGATATGAGAATTATAAACTGCATGATTATTATTATTATTATTATTATATTTTGTTGTCTGAGAATTTAGCTGTCCAATGTCAACTGATATAGTTATTGCTGCTGTTGCTTCTCCTCCCAGGTGGTAACTGCCTGACGGCCATGATTGCCACCATCTCTATGGAGCCAGAGAATCTGGGCGAGTCCATCTCTACATGCAGATTTGCCCAGCGAGTGGCACGCATTGCCAACAATGCCAAGTAAGTTTGGGGACCTCTTTATTCTTAACTTTTTTTTAAGTCACTCCACACTCATGACGGGTGTTCCACTTTACAACCGATACACAGCATGCAGCACATTGTTTACCACTTCACACCACCCTCATCAGAAGATTGGTTACTTGGAATGTAACAGTCATTTTCAGATACTGAACTAAATGAGGAATGAACACTGTGGAGTAAGTGTGTTCAGTAGGCAGGCAAGAACCATTACTAGCGTAAGGTGAAAAAATGTTAATCCACTCATAGTGACCCAGAAATATAGAATATGAAATGCACATCCTTAGCAAGCTCATCTTTGATTGTGATGTTTGTTCTTGTAACCACTAGCTGTGAGAAAATCCTAAACGCTTATACAGTATAGAAGGATAAAACTGAAAGTGGTTAAACTGAAAGTATCGCTAAAATGAAAGAAAACAATAAGATGCATTTATTTTTTTCATATTAGGTTTCTCTGTCTAACCAAAACTCTCTTTTAACTGAACATAAGCATTTTGTCCCATAGTTTTTGATTTAACCATTGTCTACTGTACTTGAGTTATTACTTTCAACGTTTGTGATGATAAATGTTAATGTGATGTCAGTTACCATTCTTGTTTCTCATTTCTTTTGATATGGTGTGCATTTCAGGTGTTTTAGAAAGTGAAAAATCAGATGTGCCATCAGGCATGCATTTGCTTCTTTTCTTGATGACATGAAGGTACTTCTGTTTGAGTCTTTGTACCTCAGTCAATCATTTGGTTCTTATCTATTTTTACAGGAGAAATGAAGAAGTTGATGACAAGACTCTGATAAAGCGGCTGAAACACAAAGTTGCTTACCTGGAGAATCAGGTGGCTCTCCTGAGGTCAAAGGTATGGAGTCAGGAAAATTGTTGTCTGTAATGGGTTCAGTCTATCTGAAATTTACTATTATTTAACAGATTGTCTGTGATGATGTAAAATATTGCATTTTTTTCTGATGAACAAGATTTGAAGAAAAGTAAGTCAGTGTGCAGCCTTTTCGTGGCAGTAACAAAACTGTTGCTTCATCACCTAAATTCGGATACTGTCATCAGAATCTGCTCAAATTCTGAAAGACATAATAATAAAATCTGCATTTGATCTAATTTGTGGGATATGGAGTTACAGGTCAACACAGATAATACCAACAGGGAAAATGAAGTTTTTCAAGTTTTGACCAACACAGTGAAATTCGAAGACATCATAGGATCTTTAAATATTGAAATCATCATGCAGCCTCTTACAATTCAAATCTTAGAATAATCTTTCCTTTAGAATCATACTTACTTTGGGAGGCCAGGCTGATTAAAAGCACTTTTGAAGTAGTTTTAAATAGTAAAATGGTATTACAAGGTAAAGATGGGACTTTGATTCACGTTACGAGAATCCAGTGTATTTGAAGCAAAGAAGTCATCATGAAAGGGTAATAAGCAGTGTAACATTAGTATATAAAATGAAGAGCTGAAGTGATTTATGAATTTTCTGTATTCATTCTTTTGTGCACAGGGTAGTAAAAACGATCCAATCACTGATGAAGAAATTTTGGATGTACTGACCGAGGAAGATAGAATAGCCTGCGCTCGGATCATGGAAGGATTTCTGCAAGGGGTTATCACAGATCCTGTGGATGCCGGTAAGGAAATAACATACTTTTGAGATGGAGTGGTTAGGAAAGGGGATGGATGGTTGGGGAGAGAGCGGTTGTATGTCACTTAACAGTGCCATGCTGTGACACAAAACCTTAAACGCTCTGCTGTTTTATAGAAAAAGACTGTACATGCCAAAATCACAATTTCACAGGAGATGCAAAAAACTTATTTTTCTTGTTATCAGTAACATAATGACATATATGGTAGCCTATCATAGAAACTATAATAGCTTCAAAACAATAATCTGGATGAAGAGGTGGGGAATATTTAGATCTACACAAAAGGTGAATTTGATTTCATTTGACACGATATGTGTCTTTCCATAAAACAACACAACATGTCAGAAAACTGCCTTCTAGTCAGTATCTCCAGCCAAAGCTTGCTGGTGCTTGTGCGGTCTTTGTTGATCGAGATTATTTTGTATAATTTCCACACAATTCCTCCTAAAATAATAAATCCTGTCAGAGCACCATTTTATTGGCAGGTATTTGTGATATGGCACCATTTTATTGGCAGGTATTTGTGATCAGTGTCGTTTTCGAGAGTGCCTGCATCTGCTCAAGCACCAGTACCTACACTCCCAGTCCTTGTCTGACGCCCAGTCTCTCATGGGGACTGCCACAACTTCTTCACAACAGCAGCGACGTGGGGAAGCTGAACCGCCGCCAGAGCTCCGTGACCACATGCGACCCAATAACCCACAACGTGACAGTGGAGATCATGTGATGTCCACTACCAATCAAGGAACGTCACCTATCACCCTAAGCATGCAGCGGTGAGTGAGGAGAGGACGAGCGTAATCTTGGTGGAACAAACATTATCGGGGAATGTCAACTGATCCAAACTTCACAAGACAGTCCTCTGTCCCTGTAAAAGTGGTTTATGCTCTGCAAGTTAAAATTTTCAATAAATCTTTTAGGTTAAGTTATTTTTAGAATGATCTGGTTTTATCTGATAGTGTGTGAGGGAAAGTGTTGTGAAGTAATTACTAATATGATAAGAGGGTCCTGTCCGCAATGTTTTTCTATAATGCAGGTTTGATACAATAAACAGTTTTGCATTTCTGTTACATGCATGAAATAGCACTTCTTAAGTTCAGAACATGCTGCTGATCTGCCATTATTGTTTCCCACTTATTTGCATCGTCAGAATGCAATGATTGTGACAGTGTATTGATGTTCTTAACTTTCTTTTCTTGGAGGTTACTTAAGATGCTACAGGTCCCTTGCCTGGTTATTGTTGTTTTGCCAGGGCCTTTACATTAAGTTGTGAAGTTTTTGTGTCAAAATTGTCATAGATTAGAATGGATTCGTTCCTCATTCAGATATGAAGTTGGGCTTACCGAATGATGGACCTAGAATATTTTTGCAGTGAAAGAAGCACAACAAAATCATATACCCATCGCTTGTAGATCATGAGCAAGGATATGTACAAAAAATATTGATTTACATTCTTAATTTGGCTGCAAGGAAGAATTATGAGTGTTGAAGAGCTGACATGAGTATGGTTGCAACACAGTACCTCTAACTGTTTTTGCAGCATTTGGAAATAGCCTGTCTGACCTAGCAGCATGTTTTCACACAATTTTGATGTAATTTTTATGTTGTGACCATTTTTGTGTTTGTATGTTCTCCAGACCTCCACAGATTTCGACATCTGGAATCACTGTTCATCCATCCAGTATCTGTTTCAATTTGAGTGATGCGGAAGAACTGGGAGATAGTGAAAGAACCGGAGGTATTAAAGCTGTGGTTTATTTCTTTTGTGAAGTGTTATGCCTGCCTAGGTTCAGGGTGGTTGATTGTATAAGGGATGATTACACTAAAGGTATTCAACATTGGTTCTTGATGAACTATACAGAGGGAGTTTGTAAAACAATAACAGAAAAGAATAGTGATTACATCCAATAGGAAGCCTCCAGCACAATACTAGACATTGATATTGGTTAGTTTAGGTTTAGGTCCATGTAAGTACACTCATCTGTACATATGAAAAACATTTTTTTAACAAAAAAAGAAATATTCAGATAGGTTTTTGTTGGGCTTTTTGCTATGGAGAATAGGGATCTGTTGAGTTCTCTAGAAGGAGTATGCTGTACGACAAGATTTAAAACTTATGTTACAAATGATGCCAAAACATTTTAGGTAGAGAGTCACTGATAAATGTTTCCGTGTGGTTTGCATTACTCTGAAATAGGAGGAGAAGTCACTCCAAAACCAGAGAAGAAAAGCAGTGAACTTGACCAGCTTCTTGATTCATGCGCGAGAGACAAGTATCCATCCCCGTATGAGAGGAAGAGAGTGAAAGAGATTAAGAAGTTGAGTCGAAAGCTGAACTCAATAGAGCAGGATCAAGCCATGAAACAGGAGCAGTTGGAACAGATGAAACAAGACACGATGATGCAAGAAATCCTCTCTTCAGAAAACAGTCTCAGGTACATTTCTACATACATCATCTTTAACTCTAGTAGCATGAGGCACTTTATGGTGCAGGAGCCAAATTGTAAAAGCCTCTTTCAGCCATTTCATAAAAATTTTTCCTTGAACCACAGGAACATTCCAGCATGGCCAAGACTAGTCTGCAGGCCTGGTGCCACCACTGTGTTCAAATTATATACTGTTTACAGTGGGGGTCCTTTATTTAAATTTAGTGTCGTTTCATGTTATACAATTATTTCTACATTATTCTGCTACTATTGACCCTGATGATCCAGTTGTTTTTTTTTTGGCCTATTAGGCTCCTGCAACCTTTAGGTCCAGCCTCCCGCTGGCTGCGTGAGTCATTTTTACAGATAATAACAATTTTGTACATTGTCAGTTGGCAACCACTTCACCCCTGGCTGCAAAATTTGACCCCACATCACGCGACTGACACTGGTCTATGAATCAACTCTGCCATCATGCCCACCACAGTGCCTCAAGGGTGTAAAACACATCAGCAGATTCAGCACATTTTCATTTCTAAATCAGTCCTGTTGATAGTGCTATCAATTCAGGTTGAAAAAGACAAGAAATCATCACTGTGTGTTTTGTTGTAAAGGAAAACATATTCATTTGGATACTCAGGGTGTTCATTAATCAGAAGACTTTTTGTTTTTACCCTCTTAAATCACAGATGAGCCTTGTTTGCTTTACCTTTCAGTAATAATTCTATTGTAACTGAGCCATGATATCATGAGGATTTACTACTGTATGTATCCACACAAAGCATAGTTGGCAACTGGGTTGATCGCACTTTTGTGTGTCTGGATCTCAGTGACTTTTTTGGAATACATACTCAAGATTGTCCACTGAAGTGATCATGGGTAGTTAAGAGTTTGAATCTGATCACTAGGCTCAGAATGTGTGGAAAGGATGCTGTGAGAATTGGAAAATCTGAAAAATGTGAACCAGTAAAAACAACACTAAGAACACACAGTAACACTAGTCTCTCTCTTCTCTTCCTCAGACTGAAATTGCAGGTAGCTGGAGAGCAAGTGGCCGACCAACATGCATACCTGCTACAGCTGAAACACATCCAGGCTGACCCAGAACTGATTGCAAGAGAACATCTGGTGGAGAAACATTTGCTGAAACGACAGGTAGGTCACATCTGGGCTCCTTCACACTAGTCACTTGAGACAAAATTTCTGTAGGTTCGCTCATCGCTGCTTTTCTCCCACAGAAACACTCATTTACAAAATATTGACTTTGATTCCTTACCTGTGTCAAAGCTTACTTGCTTGAAGTCTTTGCTAAAATTGTTTTCTCACTAATTACAGGGTAGGACTTCATATTTTGACAAAGTGTAGCCACATAACTTAGAGGGTTGAAAAATACCATGTGCTTCATTTTAATTAAATTTAAGTGTTTTGTTTTTATTTTGAAGAGGACAAGAGAATGATAGTCCACGGAGAGAGAACTATTTGCGGTGACCTTTTTATATGGCAGGAGGCAGTAGCTGCCAGAAATCAGCAGATGGCTTTTACAGTGAAACAGTCGAAATACTCAAAATGTCTCCTTTTCTCTCTTCGATGAAAGATTATGCTGGTCATATTCTTGAGAGCTTAAAATGTGTTTGGCCCTGTCTTCCATGAATATCATTTCTCTTCTGATCAGTTTGATTTATTAATCATAAAGAGAAGTGTGTTGTCCATCCAGTGTTGTAATCTTCTCGTTACTAAATGTCTTGATTGATTGAAATAATGAGAGAATTTGCCTGCAGATCAAATCTAATATCTTTGACTATATTTTTTATGAAGAAATTAAAGATGCCCGTTGTTCAGGTATTTTGGTTTATCACATTTGATATCCTTGTCATTGCATATGGAACAGCGTGATTGAATGATTACGAAGTTGGACTTGGTATGTGAAGATTGTGGGTTTGATTTCCGATCATGGTCATGCTGTAAGTGTCTTGGGATCACATTTCGTTCACATATTTCTTAGACCATCCATGTATAAAATGAATACCCATTGTAGGTAGTGGAAGACATTGTCAGGGTGTTGATGATAAGACTCTGTAATTTGCAGCAGCACTGTATACTCCCTAGGGTGTTGAGAAAGTCGTGATGAGGCCTGCTAGAGTAATTATAAAGTCACATGAATGACAACAGCTTGGATACGACACTCATAAACCACAGTATTATTGTTATTATTATTATCATTACCATTGTATATCAATCCCTTCCCCAGGCCAAATTCCAAGAAAAATTGAACCAGCTACTGGAGAGCAAGGACCAATTGCAGCAGGAACTGTCGGCCAAAGCGGAGCAAAGCCTGACAGTCGTGGGCACCAGCGGCACGAACAAGAAGTCTCTAGAGGAGAAATTTGGCCAGTTCAAGCAGGGCAAGGGATCCATGAATACCAGGCAGGTCTACGAGATGCTCAAGAACGAAGAGAAGAAACAGCAGAAGGTAAGGTCATGGTGTGGCTACAGCAGGTTTGAAATTGTTGGTTTGTTTGTCCTTCGCATTTAGATAAGATAAAATGAGATAATACAGTGGGACCCGATTAACTCAGAATTCCAGTCCATCATGTCAAGTTTGTGAGTTGTTTGATTTGATGAGCGAAATTTTAAAAAAGAACAGAAATTCATTTTTTGCCTATCAACTTCATTAAGCATTGAATTTCCAGTACCACACATCCACTACCATTTTCAACATTTGTCAAATTTTGAGAGTACATTCTGAGTGGGGCCACCATTGAAATTTTGGCATTGTTCTTTCTTAGCCTGGTTGCTCGTGTGGCAAGTTGGTAAGTTATAGCAATAGTGATATCTGCGTCTTGCTGGCCTATCCGTTCATTTTCAAGTGGCTGTTCCTATAGATGAACTCTTTTAAATCACATTCACTTTAGGGAGTCTGAAGTGAAAGTAATAACATCCTGGAGAACTGGTAAACAAAGTGTTCAAGGATTTTCGACGAGCATTAGATGTAGATTTATGAAGTTCATGAAATTTGACACTTCATGACCTATTGCCTTTGAAAATATTAGTTAACAAGCATTCCCAGGAATCCTGATAGCAGGGTGTTGTCTGCTGAAGGCACATTACAAAACCAAACGGGCAAGTGAAAGTTGTCACCATGAAGTTCTGCACCTTTCTTACAGCACTGGGTATCATACACCAAAATCAGTGCTTCTTTCTCTTTGATACTTTCACATTACAAAGGAAATGTCAGGAAGCCTCATTCTTTGAAACTCCTAATACACTGTGCCAAAGCTGGACCACAATATGTCGATTATTTTTAAAAATCCCGAAAGATCTCCAATCCCAAGCATTTCTGTGTTTATTTTCACGGGTACATACCCTACATTTGGAGATTTTTGTGACTTCTAGATATTTTTGTGACTTCTAGTAAATGTGGGAGGGGAAAAAAATTTGTGTAAATGTTCAAATTATATCTTCAAAAGAAGACAGTTGTGCTGTGAAGTTAATCATATAAAGTCACTGTCATATGTGGTCCCAGCTGTGTTAAACAAGTGGTTAACGTATCCTAGGTACATGTTTAAAGATTTTGATTCTATTATTGTAAATCCTCTCTTTTGCACTTTGGACATATTCTGTTAAGATAATCTGATTTGGCTTGAATACAGTAGTGTGCCAGTGCAGCTCATGAGTAGTTCTTACAAACTAAAAAAGTCTTAATATCTGGGTTTGTGAGAAAGACACCCTACTCTTATTTCTCACTTGATGCAGTAGTGAAAGAGTACCTGGTATTCAAGACAGGAGGGGTTAGGGTGCTGCTTTATGGCCACTAACAATGACTCAGACTGTCTTACAGTGACGAAGCTCTTTAATTTGTTCATTTCCAGGAGTCTGTGAAGGTGGACAGAGAGAAGACTATGGTGCAGACCAAGCAGCTGGCTATAAAGGAAGCTGCCACTCTGGAGAAATTACGAGAACTGAAACAGATGCTGAGGATGTCCCAGCAACATGGGGAGAACGTTGGGTTTGGACTGATGCCATCGGAACAGTTCCACAGGACGCCAGAGGGGTATCCAGTCAACAACTCACACAGCGGGGAAAGTGGCATGTCCTTGAAGGAGGACAACTCTTTCAACCGTTTCAGCTGCGATGTGAAAGTCAGTCCTGAGATGGACAAGAAGCTCCATCAGGATCAGACTTGGACCCACTCCCCAGCCCCGTCCAATAGGAACAGTTCCTGGGCAAGAGAACCATCTCTTCATGTCGATGCTGGTGCTCATGGTGCAGAGGAGCAGGCCAAGCGTATGGATAACTACCTAAAAAAGGTGCTTGGCCAGAGCGGTTACATGGATAAGGTTGCACCTGAGGCAAGACAAAACAAGCATGATGATCAGCGCAAGTCAGGAGAGGGAAATCATATCCTAGAAAATGGCGGTTCTTACATAGCTTCCCATAACTCCTTACCCTACCAGCTGGATGGACAGGGTAACACTACAGCCAATGCCGCACACGTCCGGAATCATACCTCTGTAGATTCACCCACAAATGAAGGGCTACACCCTGTAGAGACAAGATCATTTCATGATCCCCGTCACAGTCACAAGTTTGCATTTGATGACAGACCATTTGAATCCAACTCTGTGAACACACCACAGAAAAATGGTGTTGAATCCCTCTACGCTACCACAATGAGTACCAACAACAATCGAGACCCATACAACTTCAACACAGATACAGACATTGAGGATAATTCTAACATTCAGGATTACAATACAAATGCTAGCAGCAACCACTTGGAAGATCTAGAGGTCATAGACATGTTCCAGCAGGACCCTGCTATTTTAGAAAGTCACAAAAGTCCTCCCCGTTCACTCAGACATGGTTTGCCCAGAGATGTGCAGGACAGACATGGTGATCTTAAAATTTCAGATCTTGATTTTCAAGCTGTCCAGGATGCAGATCACATTCCAACAAGGGATATTGATGGAAGAAGATTGCTAAAATCCACCAACCACAAGGGTGTAACTAGTGACGCCACTGAACACTCTGTTCCTAGCCAGAGTGACACTATTGCTCATTCCTCTAGTCAGAGACATGAACAGATCTCAGATTTTCTTAGTCTGTCCACAGATTTATCCAGCTCCACAACCCCTTACAGTCTTAGAGCCAACAGACTAGGAGAAAACTCACCACATGTACTAATGCCAAGTGAATATATCAATTCCATGACCAGTCATGATAAATTTGATGCCAGAAAAATGGGTCTGTCATCTCGGACGTTTGAGTCGGCCCTCTCTCACATGCTCAGTGCTGACGAGAGTGCCAATGTACCCAACTTGCCCTACGGAGTGGATCCTTATGAGAAATATTCCCGCATCCCAAAAGATTCAAAAAGCCAAAACCGTTATCGAAACCAGAGCAAGTCACCCACACGAAACCAGAGCAAGTCACCCACACGAAACCAGAGCAAGTCGCCCACAGGCAATTCGACGGGTGAGAAGAGAAAGGAAAAGCCAAAGGATGGGGCAGTGGAGGCTAGCCCAGACTTGGCACCAGCAGTGGATGCCAGAACAGCCTGGGGTCCCAATATTAAGGTACTTGTTTCTTCCAAGAATGGTGCTTTCAGTTATTTCTCATGTTTCCTGCTGATTCCATTCAAGTTTGTTTTTCCACTTACCCATGAAAAAAATGTTTGAAATTCATGTCATTCTATCACATTTGAAGGGTGGAAATAGATATATACATGCCCAATTGTTTATTAGAAATTGATATCAGTATGACAGCTATGACATATGGGTTGATAGAGGTGAAAATTTCCTTGTGAACTTTTCCATGTCATGCCCCACAACACTCCTCCACAACATATCACACGATTTCACACTGAGCCATCCAGTGGTCGTGTGACGTTCAGTCTGACCCTTTACACTGTCTCAAACAAATTCTGTGGTTTGAAATTTTGCACAACATAACAAACTTTAAACATTCGACCTTAAACATTCGTTTACTTCAAGTGTGAGTTAGTTACAAAAATTATGTTTGTTTAGCTTTTAGCGAAAAAAAAAGAATGCCCAAATATTAATTACTTAGTTTCTATTTTAAGACCCCAGTATTCCAACAAGTGTTAGTGGTGCATATCCCAGGAATGAGATCCATTGTAAAGTTTTCAATGGCACTGGGTTTCAGAAAAATTATCTAGAAGATGTCAAAGACTTTTAAGTTTATTTAATTATCCAGTGAAATACGGTGTGGTTGGCTGAAAACAGATTGATAGGAAGAACTGATGTGCTTCAATTCCTATAATTAATTTGAGTTTTATGTGTCCTTTTCATAGAATTGTTTAACATATTTATTTGTCTTAGAGTTTGAACTCCTGTATAAGGAATAGTATACCTTTTTTTATGAATTTGTAATTTGTTCCAGGATTTATATCTTAATGATTATGAGGGTCTTATATCTGGCATGATGTACTTTTCTTTCAGAATTCCTCCATCGCAGACAGACTCTCAGGGTTACTTGAAACTGCCTCAGATTCTCCACCCATTGCAGAGAATTCTTCAGGTACCCTCATACATATGCCATCTAGTATATATACAGTTTTATTTCATCATCTTTCAAGACACCTACTGTAGTTCAGAATCAGTACGTTTTGATATAGGACAGTCTTCCTAGATGGTTATGATGTTTCGCGTTTGAAATGTAATACAAAAAGATTTAATGTTGTTCTCCATCTGCTCTAATGATGTCTGATGGACTGTCTTGCCTGTTCAGAGAGTGCAAATTTGTGGAATTATTAATCAGGATAAACAGTTTGTATTATCAATGTTCTTTGGAAAGACATTAACATTTTGAATGCTGAGATTTTTTTTTTTTGAGAATGTATACTTGAAATTGTGAGAATTGAGATAAATTTCACATATTTTTGACTTTTTTTTTTTTTTTNATTTTTTTTTTTTTTTTTTTTGGTATGACTTTAACATGAATTAAACATGAAACCATAGATATTCTAGAAGAAGACAATTCACAGTCTGTCACCGTATGCCAGGTGTTCATGTAGTGAATGCCAAAACATCAACTAAATTTGACCACTTTGATGGTTCATTACACTGTATGCTAAACCAACTCTGCTGTGAAACCACTTTTGTGGCTTATTTGTATTAAAAGGGTTAACTGGAGACCAGGGTATTCTATAGCTATCATTAGCAATGACATTGTTATTGATTGCATTTATGCAGTATGATATAACATATTGTTTTTTGTGAGTGTTTTGTCATGAACAGTCTATGACTATAACAATAAAGAAATGTGCTAGAACTCCTTAGTGTAGACATCCATGGGACAAGTCTATAATTTGAAGTTCTTAAGAAATTCAAGTAGGTGAGTAAGCTTTTATACGGAAAATAAGGGACTTCAAACCCATGCTTTCCAACGAGTTTCTGGGTTTTTCAAGAGGTTAGAGGTAGTGAAGTCTAGTATAAAAGACTTGCCAACCAATCTGCATTTTGTGGAAGACTCCTACAATTTATTTAATTCTCTTTCTCTCCCACAAAACAAGAGAAATGTCCTCGTATTTTAGAGGAAAATGCTATACTTCATATTTATTTGAAAGGACACCAGTTTCACCTTATACACAATCAATGTTTTCTTACAATATTCCCTTACACTGTAGGGCAACAGGTGTATATATATATATATATATATATATATATATATATATATATATATATATATATATATATNATATATATATATACATTATTCCAAAATTTTGGTTATTGGTAACTATGATTCTATTAAGATATTGTACATGTTTGGATTTTTATCACTATGACATACTATGTATTGCATAGGCTTACATGTTTGAGTGTCTCCATATACCAGCTCTATCACTTTCAAAATACTGAAATCTCTCTGACATTTTCCGGAAGTCTCAGCCAAATAAGAAACCCATGTTAATCTGGTATTACCTATTAAAAGAATTAAATTGTATATTCATTTGATTTCCTTTGAATTTTTCCTCAGGGTTTGGAGCAGAGCATAGAAAAAACAAGAAAACATCTCTGGGGAACTCGCAAATGGATCCCTTCCAAACCAAGTTGGCTGAGTACAAACGAATGGAAAAAATGGATGATGATGGTGTGGAAGAGGACTACAGTGAGGAGGATTCATTCTTTGGTCTTCAGCCTGCCAAAACAAAACTGACGGCCCTGAAACCAGACGAAGGGGAGAAAACCTACATGTCAGCGGTGGCTGCAGAAAAAGCAAGAGTGGCCAAGATCCGAAGGGCGCGACAGGCAGCGGAGGTGATACAACGGAGATGGCGAGCCTTCCGAGCAAGGCAGTAATCAACAATACATCGTTAGAATTACAACGGCTTGTCCTCACAAAAATATACTGAAGTTATAATATATTCAAAGCTGTGTTTACAATATGTTAACAATGTACTAAAATCACATTCCAAAGTTTTCCATGAGGGATTCCACATCCTGAATTTATCCTTGCCGTATTTCTCCTTAACAGGATACTCTACCTCATGAGAAGTGAATCTTTAGTTACTCATGAAAGCCTGAAGCTGTCTGACTTGTGCTGAGGTAAAAAGATATCAGTGGTGATGCAGAAGTGAATCAGTTCGATCTGAGATGACCAAAGAAGCTGCTGAGAGACTGACAGCATTTCAATATATTAGATACTGCTCATGTGAGTTCTGGCGTTCTTACATGAGTATCACTGCATTTTGAAAACTCTATTGTTAAAAAAAAACAAAAACAAGAGGCTTTGTTTGTGACAATCAAACTCTGGAGCAACAATTTACAGATATTGTAACACAGTATATTGTAACATATCGTCTGTGTTGCGATAGGAGAATGTATTCTACATGACTTACAGAGAAATATACAACCCTAATCTTCTACCTCAGTGTGAGAGATATCAGCTTAGAACTTAAGTGAGAAAAAAAAAAACATTACACAATAGTATTCGTCTAGATGAATGATCTTTACTGGTTTGATAGCCAGGACAGTCTGATTGCTTTTGAATGCTGTTAGACCAGGTAGTCTTAAGTCGGAACTGGTTTTTCAGATATGTAGTTTCCCCTTTCTCCCCACTCTTCACCCTCACTCCCACTGTCAACTCCCAATCCGCAGGATGAAAAACCAGTTCTGTCTAAATTAAGGAAATTCTACATTTAGCTAATTTAAATTTTTGATGTAGTTAAAAAAAAAAACAAATCTCCTGTTTTTTTCTGCACAGTTAGATAGTTTAAAGAGTACAACCAGACAAGCTGGTATTGACCAGAAACTCATACTGGCAGGGCTATGTTGTCAGTATCATGTCACCTTGCTCAGTCATTACTTTGATTTTTTTCTCTTACATTTTTAGATTTTATGGTATAAAGACAATCTGAAATTAATTGTGCACATCGTCTTTGCATATAATCAGCCTGGTTAACTATACGTCATGCATGAACTTGGCTGGTCCCATTTGAAGACCGACGACATGATCAGTCAAGAAGGAATACCAGTCCATAACAGTCATGTCCCCAAGATAGTTAACTAATTCTTTACTGGTTTTTTTTTTTTTAATTGTGAACTTGAAGGATTCAGGTGTATGTGTGATTGGAATTTAATGAAATTGTATACCTTCATCCCGATGGATGGTTGTTCAGTGCATCTCAAGGATCACGACTTACCATTTTCTTTCATAAATATTCAATGCTCGGAACCATCTTGATGCCTTGTGAAATACTCGCTTAACTCACATTTGCAAACTTTTATAAGAGAAAAAAAAAGAAGCCACTTTTTGTACATTATTAGCAGAAATATTGCTCTGTGCCTTTTTGAATTACAGAATTCTGACATTTTATCAGACGAAAGACAAAGGGAAACAATGTTATAAAGTGTTGGAAATATTGATTTCAAAGTAAATGTAATTTGCAGGAGTGTTGCTCGAGGCATCGGTCTGATTCTGCTCAAATTTTCTTTGAAGATGATATTTCAATAGAACTCGTCTGTATAGTTAATTATTCCATATTGCTGTGATAAAGAATTACAAGAATCTCAGAAAGATCCGGTTTACTTCAGGGTGATCTCTGCATCATAATCTCTTAATTTGTGATAACATTTATACTCCAAATCTTATTCCAGTGCCTTGTATCTCTTGGAATTGTCATAGCTGCATTGTCTTGAGACTGTTTAGAAGAACATTAGAAGCCTTGGTTCTGTAACAGTTGTATTTGCAGATGGGATTTCCCTTCACTTTGTTGATATAACGAGGGAATCTTGCCCTAGTGTTTTGTTGTACTGGAGAGTGGATGGCAAAGTCACAACTTGTTTTAAATCATCAGTGACTAAAAGATGTTCTTCATATGATGGCATTTAAGCAAAATTACTGCTTAAGTACACCACTGACATAGTGAACAAAGACTGGGATGTTGTTTTTACAGGGAGCAGGAACTTGCTAAGTCGTAAAAAGTGAAAAAAAAAAATAGCAACATGGAAAGTGATAATAGTTAAAAACAAGGTTGGGCAGAGCTGAGATTATATACATGAATTTGATGTGAGCCTAATAGCTGTTTTCGACAAACTGAACAGTAGTTATTTTGGATGCTTGGCCTGAACTTTAATTTTCTATCATAATTTCAATTCAGTTCACATATACCTTGAAAATTGGAACCAAATGCCATTTTTCAAAGACCAGGGGGAACTGATCTGTTCTGAAACTAGTCAGTTTTCATGGAACTGAGCTAAACTTCATCTTTGGCTTTTTTCCCCCTAGTGAACTTAACTTGATCTGAACTGACTTTTTGGTGAACATGCCAATCCTGGTTCAAAAGTTCAGCACCTAAATGCCGTGATCCTGTAACATATAATCAAAAACATAAAGGAAATAGGTGAGGGCTAGGCTTTATTCATGTTACATTTTTGCTACCAGTTCTTTTCAGAATTGAAGTGAAATATGAATATATTCAGAACAGTCCACTTTTCAACTGTATACTTTCATTTCAGCCTTGAAAATGATTGGATCTGGAAACGTGTGGTAAAACCTTGACAGTACATCTTGCAACCAGCTAAATAGGCTTTTGTAGCTTAACAATGATTAGAGATAGTAAGCCCAGAAGGTGATCTGGACTCTCTGATAGTGAAATGTTGTTGGTTGTGTAAATTGAGAGTAGAATAATTTCTGGACAGAAAAACATTAAGCTTCTGGATAAATTACAAGTATGTGTTGACAAATCTTGAGAGTTTTTTTATGAAGGATTACATAACAAAGAGTGGAAAATTGTTCTCTAATCATAATTTTCTTAGAATTTTGCCACTGCATAGGGATGAGCCCCTGCCATTTTTTATGACCATATCTCAGGTCAGAATAATGCTAGGTCAAAACTTTCTCCACCTAATGAGAGAGTACACAGTGAGCTTATATGTCATACCAGTAACTTGATGTGGTCAGAAAAGGGACTAAGCCCTCATTTTGACTGGCTACAAGACAAAGGTAGCAGAAAAGACAGTTGCATTAGACCAATCACTCATTCTGTTTCTATGGATATAATGTCCATCTGTCCGAAACTTCATCATCCAGTCATTGTTTACCAACTTGCCTACATCCTATACTATCCTCTCTGCCAGTGGAATGAAGTTCTCCACCATTGGGTTGTCAAGAAATATTCACATCATACTGTTTGTTTGTTTTGTGTATAGATAATATATACATAAAATAGGGTAAAATAATAATATGGTGTTCTTCATATGATGGCATTTAAGCAAATTTGCTGCGTAAGTACACCGTTGACGTAATTTATCAGTCATTTGAGTCAGTGATATTAGATTATTTATATAATTGTAGATAGGCACCCCATCCTATATAAAACTTAATTTAGTTCTAGGAATAATACACCTCCCACTTTATTGTTCCTTCAGGCTACAGGGGTGAAACTTCCCATTGTTATGAGAAATGGATGTTGTATCCCTTGTGCCCTCTAGGAATCTTCATAAACTATTGTATCTTGCATCATGTTGTACCTGCATCATGTAGTGAAATAGTTGAAGGCATACTCACACTGCCTTTAGAGTGTAATTTTCAAACACTTTTATCACCCATGTATCTGTAACTCTCCTGTTGGCATTAGTCCAGCCATGCTTTTGGAAAGCTGTTTTTGCATTTAAACAAAAATGTCAGCCTCTAGTCTGTTTCTCACGTATTCTTAAGCATATCCATAGTTCAGAAAACATGTTTTAATGTCTGGAAAAGTCCTTAAAATTAAAATTGGAACTCGGGTTACCAGGTCCTGGCAGTTCTGAAAAGAAGATGTGTGGACACCCAGCCCATTAGTGAGCATTGGTACTGGGTGACCACTGTTATGTTCATATAAAAGTAAAAACAGGTAAAATCAACTACTTTATCAAGGCCTTATATTTCCTAGAAGGGTGCATAATGTGTCCTTCAATTTATTTTTGAGAACTTTGTAAGGAAATTTTCTGTCAAGAAATAAGAAACGGTTGAATCTCTTCAAATGTAGAGGGCCGGTCAAATATTTGTTTCAGCAAAATGTTACTTCCCGGCACTCAGAGGATAATGGGCTGTAATGACATCCTATAACATTCCAGCTTGCATCAGCTTAAGGCATGTCATGAAAACGAAAGAGTAACATTTCCGTCCACATGTGATATGGAGGTTTCCACAGAGTGTATATGATACCCCAAACAGTATTACTAATCATTCTGCTGACAGTAGAGGGCAAGACGGGACCAGTAAATAGACTAGGTTTTTCTGTGTGGTAAAAACAATGGACGAGTCACTCATATAAATTGCATGGAGTCCGGAACAGTTGTACCTACCTACCTTCCAATCCTCTGTTATTCTGCCGAGTTATTGAATGTCCACCGCCCGTCCCAGCAGCTGTAGCTGCTGAACTGTGTTATTTATGCAGCTTTGTTTTTCAAGGAACGTATTTGTACACAGATTATTTTACACCACAGCGTGCCTCACGTAAATGTACATCTAGGTCAGTAGGTCATGTTAAGACATCACGTCTATATTATGTCCATATGCAGTATGTGTATTCTTATGTTTTTAATACTTGTTTTACCACATACAAAAAAAAAAGAAAAAAAAAAGAATTTAAAAAAAATAAGAGACAATCAAACTGCCTCACACAGGAAACATAAATAAAGCTATAACATAAAACATAACAAGAATGGCTACCATGAAGTTTTATGTGAGAATATATGTTCAGCTTTTGTGTCATGTGTTGTATTTATCGAATGCAGCTGTTTGGGTTAGATTTGTAATGCTGGAATGCCGCTCTTCAGAGAATACTCAGAAATCAGAGAATGTTGTCCCTTAGCTAGAAGAAAACTCTCTTATTTCAGAGAGTGAGTGAGGCTACAAGATGATCTTCAAAAGAAGATATCCATATCGAGCAAGTGTTTTGGCCCTTTGACATTTTGACACTCTAAAAGGGGCTGAGCCACACTTGAGTCATAACTTCCAAGTGTCCATCTGTGTCTTTCAGTGAAGGCTATTTGATGTCAGTTAAAGAAACAGCTTGGATGCAACATGCCTGAAACTGCAGTGATTCAGCAAACTCTATTGAAAAAATGGACGGCACCCCAGGTTATGGCAACTGTCACCTCCAACAACATCCTTCACCCCTCTCCCCACTCNACAACAGTTCTTCTCTCCTGCTGCTGCCCCCCTCTAGATCATAGTGACATTGACTTTACTTGTTCTCTAGATGATGACATTGCTAACACACACTCCAACCCTTCTCAAAAACCCTTTGAGATTTAGGAAACTAGAGCATTCCAAACGTTTTGTTGGTCCATAAGGAATAGCTGGATGGTTTCTTTACATTGTTTTGAGTGTTGTAAATTGTATTTAATTTGCAGCAGTGGAAAACATGCTGTGAATTTATGTGTAGATGTCACTGGTTCTGGCTCTTTTTCACCATTAGCTCTCCCTGCTGTTTTGTGACTTGTTTCATACCTAAGCCTTTGTGTCTATCTGTCTGCCTGCCTGCTTGCCTGCCAGCCTGCCAGTCTGTCTGCATACCTGTCTTTTGTTCACTTGCCTGTCTTCACTTTGCCTGTCAGTGTCACTGTCTCTTTCTCTGTTTCTCTGTCTCTGGGCTCTCTCGCTCGCCACCTCCTCCTCATCCATTTCCTTTTCCTCCCCCTTCTCCTCCCCCCTCTTCATATTGATCTACTGCAGGTCCTTCTCTATTCTTTCACCAATACTCATGTCCGGACTTTCTGTAGCAACAAAAATTCGGACAAACATTACAAGATGTAAACAATACAGGACATACTACATAGAAACTAAACAAATAAAAGCAATTATGGAGTTGACATGAAGACTGTCAACAAATACAGGACGTTAATGAATTTATACAGAACAGAAATGCAGGAAGTTTACAAATATTAGATATTGTACAAAAGTAAAGACATACAGTACACAAAACCAACGGTACTGGAGAATAACATGAAGTCCAGAAATGAACAAATACTGGACACTATGAAATGAAGAAGATACAGAATAGGAAGTTCACAAATTCAAGGCGTTAACAAATATCAGACAGTATCAAATACAACTAGAGTGTAAAAAGTTAATAAACAGCTCGCTGGTTAATGAAAATTCTTTTTAATATATCTTGTACCAGTAACCCCGATTCCGAGAATTCGGAGATTTCAGTTTCAATAAGTTACAGTAGGGACAAATTTACATAACACAACATCTGAATACAACATTTAATATTAATATATAATACAGCACAGATAGTTAATGTCATTTACATATGTGTAGATGACACTGACAATGTGTCTAACTCAAAAATGGGAATTACGACTTTCATATATATATACATGGAATATCTTTAACAATATGGCAGCACCATTCACTCCAGGAAACATGCTAAATATAATAGTTGAGAGCTTGCGCAGTAACGATGGGATCTCTTGTCAGCGTAAGAACTCCTTTAGTGTATCGGTGCTGATTTGCATCATTAATGGCATTCAACATTCAGCATTATCGTAATTCTTACGATATTAGGAGCTCCCATCGTAAATGCACAAGCTCTTAATCACTGACAGAATGGGTCCTATATTAAAAAGAAGTAGATCGTACGATCTTATTCAACATGGACGATGAGCAAATTTGATGAATGCGTGCCCAAACAACTAATTTTTGTAACTCTTCTAACACATGAATTTATATAATCTACTTTTATTTGCCCTAAGATCAAATTTGGATTGATTCCCTTGGTCAGGGTTCATGGGTCAAAGATCACATGATCCTTTGTTGTTTGTATGTCTGCCTGTCTTTCTATTGTATGATATCATACAACAGACTGTTGGTTCTCTGTTTAGGCATGCAAACCCATTCAATGAATGGTTGTTTTCACTAGTTAAACTACAAATCCTATAGTTGATCTCTAGACTAAGGTCTCCATGTTGGCTGTCTCGTCTGAATGCATAGAACTGAGTCCCGTGTCGGAATTGGAATCATTATTGTCCTCAATCTTGGTTCTCTCCCCTGTCCCGCCATGACCGTTCGTTACTATGGTAACGCGTGTCCCACCATTGCCCCGGTTACTATGGGAAAAATCGTTTCGATCTTTCCCTGCGTCTCTGTTGCTAAGAATGTCTTTGATGTTCAACGTGTCCACTCGCGGTGTGTTGTAAGTTTGATTTTGATGATAGTTATTCGAGGATTTATCGCCATTTTTTAGTATACCACGACCTTGAAAACCGTTCGTCTGGTTTAGAGAGTTTTGAAAAGTCACGTGATTGTTCTTACGATTGCTGCTGCTGCTGCTGTTGCTGCTGTCGTTAAATTTGGTGTGGAGAGTACCATTCGCTTTGCTGCCATTGGGCACGTCACAGAAATGGGGGTTTAAGGCGCGCCGGCGTCCACCTGGCCTCTCTGATGCTGGTGGTTTGTCGCTCGTGACTTGCTGTGAAGTTGCTCTTCCATCATTTGATCCATTCTGTTCCTGTGAAGTCATTATTCTGATGTTAGAGTCACCAGAATTCTGGTATCCAAACCCGTCGTAAGATAGGCCATACACTGACGTTTTGAAGCCATTGACGGGTTGACTGGTTAGTTTCTCATGCGAGGTGGTTGACCGCGTGGCTCCGGGGTTTGGTACACCGGAAGTGGGTCTTCCAGGCTCAACAGACTGATTTGAGGGTAGGTCGGGACCGCTTGGTCTCCCGTCGTCAGAGTAACTCGAGTTGGAATCTACTTTAGATTTGTTCATTTTGTTTGAAACAATATGATACAGTGCACCTCTGCCTGAGGGTTTGTCATTTGGGCTGTCTATTTGTATGCTCGGGATGCTGTTCGCGTCATAACTCGATTTCGGGTCGGCTTCGAAATTGTTGTGCGCTGTCGCTACGTTCATTGCATTTGTGTTGAATGTTCGTCTCGGAAGTCTATTCCCGTCTCTGTGACTAAAGTCACGTGCATTGAATAAGGTGGATCCTCCGTCACCATAACGAGACTCCGTGTCATAGGATGAGCCAGCATTTCGTAATGGTTGGCTGATGACGTCATTGCTGGTTCCCGCGTGACTTGGGAAATCTTCTTGAATGAAAACGTCATCACTTCCTGACCACGACCTGTTTATGACGTCAGTGGGCACCTGCAGTCGCGAGACATGACCGGATGTGCCATCGCCAAGATGGCCGTTCGACTGCCCGTAAGGGGAGCCTTGCTGCCTGTAAGTGGATGCTGCAAGATGTGATCCTGTCAAGACGAGCTGATTACTGGTATGATGAGTATTTATTCCGTTAGACAGATCGTGCGACTTGTTGTCTGTGACAAAATTTCTAAATCCGTCTTGGCTGGCATACTCTACCGTTGTTTGCCTGCCTATTTGTGTATCTACAGTTTGCCTTGATGGCCTCAGGTCGTTTGTTTGTGTGCCGGAGGTGGGTGACGGGCTGGCATTGTATGGCGAGTAGGCCAGGGTCGAATTGTTACCCCCATTTAGGGCCGCCCCTCCCCTGTTATCATAACCCTCAGGGTCGCGGGAAGAGGCGGAGATTCCAACCATGCCCACGACCACGCCGTGGCCCTGAGGTTGCCGATGTTGGGATTCCGCCACCGAGTGTACACCTTTGTCTTTACTCAGCACCGTAAGTTTGTTTAGGTTCGGAGACGCCTCGGGCAGTGTGTTTGTAGTTCCTTTCTGAACACTGCCTCTATTGTGCAACCACATCTTCGCCGGTCCACTAATACTTTGCTCAAACAGCGCCCCATCTTGGCCTGCCATGCTCCTCGGGCCTCGAATTTCGGCCCTCGGCTCGGCAGTTGTGTTCAAACCAGTGATCTGAATGGCGGCTTTCTCCCCACACTCGCCTGTGTTTGCTGAAGTTCTCAGTTCTTGCTTGTAATCACGCGAAGACGTTTGGCCGCCACTCCTTAGATTACTATTCTCCTCGATCTGTTTGTTGCTATTCCTGGCATAAAGTGTATCATTGTCTGCATGACTTACGTCGGTATAGCGCCAACCGGGTGACTGCTGCTGCTGCCTTTGCCCTGAATACTTGAACTCGGTATGCGCGCGCACAGGCACGCCTTCCTGTGACTGGAGATGACTCGGTGACTGGTATGATGTGGTAGTGTTTGAATTGCGACTAGTGGTGACTAAGTTAGGATAGCCTCCCTTTGATTTATCAAAATTATGTCCCCTGGTACCACCACGATACACTTCCAGCCCGTATTGATTGACTACACTGTTTGTGTGAAGCATTCTGGGCTCGAAGCGACTATCATCATACTGCGGATTCCTGATGTTATTCCCAGTTCCATATTTAGAAATCTCGTCCATAGTACCTGGGCCTGGAGACCTGTCCCTGAGGACATTGTCTGACCGGTCAGCCGATCTTGACCGAGTGTACAGACGGTGTCTCTGTTGGTCCCGGGCCCTTCTCATAGACCGACTTTCTCTGGAGAAGGGAGAACCGGAAATGCTTTCTCCTTGCCCAGGACGACTGACTGCCTCTGAGTTTGGATGGTCAGTACTGAAATCAGAAATCGGCGGTTTGTCTACATGCCGGACGCCACTGCCATTGTCGAAAGATTTATAATTAGCCATAGCCGTTCTATTGGTCGGCCGAACAGAGTCAGAAATGTACGAATCGATGTGCATGTTGCTATAAGAAGAAGTAGATACACTGGTCACTATAGATGGACTAGCGCTAACTCTTGAAGACATTTCCCCGAAGGAACGGTCCGTTGTATTGCTGTGTGATATATGATAGGCGTTCCTCTCCGAGGAATGTTCTCTGTAAACGTTTGAACCGCTAGTCCGCTCCCTGCTCGAGTTTCGACCCCTCCTGCCCCGCTCAATAGGATTCGAGTGTTCCATATTGGTAGGCGTGGAGCCTAGAGCTGTACTTGACCAAGATTTGAGTTTAGAGGCAGTGTCTTCTGTATGGTTGGAGTGTACCGGACCTTGTATCGAATATATTGCTGCAGGGTTTGGATGGTGGTGCTGGTGGTGACTGCTCACGCTGATATTGTATGTGCCGTCCTCGGTGCTCATGGCGGTCTGGCTATCCATGGGGTCATCTCCGAGTCGCTTGTCCAGTTCAGACAACTGCGGTTTTGGGGGGGGNGGAGGAGAAATAACAAAAGTCAGTCACCGAGTTGCAATCCTAGTGGCGTTGAACATTTAACTGAACTAAAATAATGGTGAGATTATGTTTTACGATGGTATGAACCTGGAGGGGGGGAGGAAAGGAAGAGGAGGTTGTACGAGTGATTTTTCTGAGCGCTTAAAGGCAGTCTTTTTTAACCTTGGCTATTTATTTCGGCATGAATGAATTAGCAGAAAAGAATTGAAAAATAGCAAGATCAACGTATGGTTGCCATGGGCACATCCCTATCTTGAATTTTTTTAAATACGATAAAGGTTACTTTAAGAATTATCTAGTCCGCCAAATTTTGCTGAAACACACAAATATATGTAAATGTTTGATAATGATGTGTAACAGATACGCATTTTTTCGCCCCCCAAAAAGCTTATCTCAACAATTTCAAATCTCAGTTAGGAGTGCTGTAAGGATGTTACATGCAAAATTGTTGTTGCGATTAAATCGCACATTATTTCAGTGTAGATGAAAATGTAATCCTTGAGACCAGTCAAAACACGTTTGGTATCAATGACCATAATAAGTGACATGACCCATCCCCAATCTCCCATACAGACATACATCAGACAAGTGACTGCATGCATAATCCTTACGTTAGTTAACGCATTGCAGTAACCAAGGGAAACTCCCAAATATTAATAGTGTTCCCTATAGTTACCCAGTAATATATTAATTAACATATGGATTATGCATACGATCAGACGCCTTCAGCTACTCACCTCTTGGTAAAGTTCCCTCATGTACTCAGCCCGAGCCGTGAGTTCTCTCGTGCATATCTCCATCTTCCTCTCCAGCTCTCGCTCGTTGTACTCGTTGGTCACGTGGGTGGTCACAGCGCGAATCATCTCCACCTGCAATAGTCACAATGATAATGGGATAGATAGAAGGATGTGATAGTAAGGAGTGATTGATAACGGTTTTAAAGTCATGATTGCGTGTGTTAGTTCTTGAAGGTATGAGTGTCAGCTAGCTGAGAATTTGGTAGATGAGTGGAAATACATAGAACGAGGAACATGGGTGCGTCTTGCAGTGTATTGTGCTCATGTAACATTGTATTGTAAAAAGGTAAGGAGTGGCATATGGCCTAATAAAAGTCGTTTTTTTTTTTTTTATAACTTGATCATGGTAACTTAAAGAATAGCATAACCTCTTAAAAATAATCAGGCAGTATTTGCTTCCGCTATTTCATATTCATGTAATCCCAGCAGGCCAGATCAGTATAATACATTTCTCAGCTTCCCAGGAAATATAGTGCCCGTATGCACATGGTAAACACTGCCATTTAGACAGTAGCATTCATTAACTAGTTCATCGTCAGATACTTACTTTACAGACAACTGAATTGAGAACACCATGAATTGAGAATTATACTTACTTTACAGACAACTGAATTGAGAACACCATGAATTGAGAACACTATCTCAGAATAATCCATTTCCAGCATACTACAATGGGCCTGAACCCACGAACTACTCGTCCCACAAACACCGTCCCACCAAGCAATCCCAGTGCGTTTCCCCTACATTGTCATCATATTTATTTTCATCGTCGTGTCGTTATCACCATCATCATCAACACAGTCAACGTTTCAAACATCTTGTGATCATGCTGTTCTTCATTATGATTTCGTGTTCAAATAAACATTGTTGATACAAAAGAAGACAAGGACTACATAGACCATGGCTTACCCTGGTGTCTTCGAGTTCTGCATTTGTCTCCCCTTCTAACTGCGCCGCCACGCCCATTTTCTCGGCCAACTTTTCAACTTCCGGAGCCATCTCCTTTATCTTGGCCTGTTCCTGGCCCAGGCGGCGCTCCACGTGTGCCATACTATCGCACATGCGGACAATCTCTTCCACTTCCTGTAGGCTGCAGTGTGGGAAGATGGCCTTGAGATCTTTGAGGTCAAGGTTGCTGAAGGTCGAGCCGTCCGCGCTGCTACTGCTCTCGCTGCAGCTGTTCAGGTAAGAATTTTGCACATAGTCCAGGCCGTTTTGCTGCACTCGGTGTTGATGGATCTGGAGACATATTAGAATGGAGGTTGAGAACAATACTATACTGTCTGTGTGCAAAATTGCATTTCAAGCCTCCAAAATTTGCACCGAGAATTGCAAAATTTGCTTGCGAAAAAAAAAGGTAAAATTTACAAAACTTATGCAAAAATAGCTTCGTCACATCGTTATAATTATCATCACAGCGCATTGTTTACCACTTGGCCGTTGCAGAACTGTAGAAACGGAACATATATCCTGTGTTCCCGTTGACGTAACAAATGCGACCGTGACATTAAAAAATGCACTGTTCGGCCGAAATCGGCAAAATGTGCGCGAGATTTTGTGGAAAATTTTTAAATTTGCGAAAATTTGAAAACTTGCCGCAGAACCTTAAAACGCTGAAATTCGCGGTAATTTGCGATCGCGATTTGGGGTGGGGGGGGGGGGGGNGGGGGGGGGGTGCAGGGGGAAGGATTAGGTCCATTCTGTAGTCAGGTTGTTATAAGTGTGTCAAGCATTCCAACAGCCAACAGCACCCAAGTAAACAAAGTATTTTCACAGGAGTTTTCTTGCCTTGACACACTCTCAAGTCAAACCAGATCAATACGACACATAATACAGTCGTAGCTTTTGTTTATGTGGTAACAGCCTAGACATGTTCTATCGATTGACCCGTAACTGACTTTACCGAAAAAGTTTAGAAACAGAAACTTCCATGCTAGTGCCGCCCACTTTGTTGTTTGCTTCGCAGCTCTGTGTTCCAATCACAACGCTTGTTTATCAACAACGGGATTGTTTGTCCTGGCTGGCTGATCCGGAAAGATGGATTTAGAATCAAACCGTCGCCCATCTCACAAAGGGGCGTATGCCATATTTTGGGTGTTTTGAGCTGAGACAACTTTCCGCGAGACCAAAGCGAGATCTATGTTCTCACGAAGTGGCGTATCGAAAGCTCTAGTAGTTTCTGTGATATTATACATTATCTGATTGAAAATCAGTATGTTATCAAGTCTAAATTTCACTGAAACTTTAAAACGCTGTCCTGGAAAATTAGCCAATGTTGCATACCGCCCTTCGTGAGATGGGTGAGATGGGCGACGAAATGGAGAGGAAACAAACAGGAACTCACCCTGGCTTCGTGTTTCTCAATGAGTTTGTCCGTGTCGTAGATCCTGTCGCTGAGGTCTTGGATCTTCCTCTCCTGACTGACCACCAGCTTCACCAGCTGTTCTAGACTTCGCAGTCTCGAGCACTCGGTGCAGCCTCGTTTGTTGTGGCACCTGACAAGAAATGATGAAGTGAAAGAAGAGGTTCGATAGTGGATGTGGTTTCAACAAATGTACATCAACTGCTCTGCACTTGTGATAGAATAAAGTGATCTCTCTCTCTCACTCTCTCTTTCATTTTTCTCTCTCTCTCTCTCTCTCTCTCTCTCTCTCTCTCTTTCTCTCTGTGTGTGTATGTGTGTGTGTGTGTGTGTGTCCCTCTCTTCCCCTCACTACCTCCCTTCCCCTCTCTCTCTCTACTCCCCTCTCTCTCTCTATTAGTGATCTACTCTTGGAGAACTTGGACTTTCTTCATCCTTTTTTTTATCCTTTATCTTCTTTTGCCTTCTTCCTTTCATTCTCTTTCTTTTTTTTTGTGATTTTCAGTCTCTCTTCCTTCTTTATAATTATCTCTTTCTCTCTTGTTCTCTCTCTCCATCGTTTGTCTTCTCTCTTTTTATAACTTTCTTCTTTTTTTTTCCGTTTCTACATACTTGCAGTGTGTTGCATGCCGGGATCTGTGTCTGCTGGACTTTTTATGGCGCCGTCGACTGCGCATGTACAAATTAGACTCGCCCGGAAGGAAGTAGTCGTCCAGGCTGCGCATGCTCAGCTGTACATTTGGCTGTTCCTCTCCCCAGAATGTCCAAACTTTCAGGATTTTGGTTCTGGCCTATAGATAAGAGAAAGGAAATTCTAAACTAAACTTTCCAAGTCTAAAAAAAAAATCGCATTCTGTTTCGTTAATTTGTGTAGAAACGTCTGAAGGAACGAATACAGGTCCTGTCATGGTTTTGTGAATCGTGCGCGATTTTATTACACTCTTTACTTTAAGTTACAGAAAGATCTGCAAACAACACGTCCGACTCTAATATAACATCACTTGTACTTGAAATTAAATATACTGTAGTTCTGCCCATATTTAGCACAAAACTTTTGAGAATTATATACATGCAGTGAATTCAATTTAAAAATAAAATAGTAGATGTTTCGTGTCTAACTACTTTTTCAAGACTGGCAATTAAAATTAAAGACATACAAAGAAAAGCAAATGGATAGGATTCCAATGGCCGACAGAAATAGAAACAATTGTAATGTGTTAGTACTTATAAATGAATTTTGTTGAGAAAAGACGTAGAAGGTCCACTATTGCGAACATGACACCAACTGTTGAAAGCAAGTAGTCGAAGCGTCCACCTATATGTTGATCTAGTAAGATTTAGAATGGGACTCGCGTAAGATTTAGAATCGAGATTGGATGACAAAGTCGGTATAATATATCGGTAAAATCATTTCCCTGTGATTGACATTGTCAACGACAGAACCACGTGCAAACATATGATTTTACCATCCACCCTCGAGTGCAAATATCACAAGTGCATAGTTCTCTAATTTCATTCTGAGCTCTACAGTATTAAATATCTACAATTTGCTAAGAGAACGCCTTAGCTTTGATCTTTTATAGTGAGGAAAGATGAATATATTATGAACAAATACTCCAACTCTAAAATGCATTAAGCCTGCTACCAGCTGCAAATACATGCACGGTGCATGATGTAGGCAAACAGAAGAAACATATTCATTGAAATTATCATATACGACCGATTTGTCAAGAAGCATTTACAATATTCTCTGTCTAACATATGTGTGCTCGGGGTACGAAAACAGCGGGGATCTAAACTAGAACGAGATCTTCAACCAACAATCCAGGGTACAGGGGGGAATTAAGCGCAGAAATTAAAAATGCAAAATAATTATGCCGTCGTTAACAAAGAGCATGCCGCTTGGGGGAACGGGAAGGGTCTTAGAATCGGGGTGCTCGGGGTACGAAAACAGCGGGGATCTAAACTAGAACGAGATCTTCAACCAACAATCCAGGGTACAGGGGGGAATTAAGCGCAGAAATTAAAAATGCAAAATAATTATGCCGTCGTTAACAAAGAGCATGCCGCTTGGGGGAACGGGAAGGGTCTTGTGTTAGCGGTGTGGCTTTATACCTGCGCCTTGTTGCAATATGGCATATTTGTGGAGACGAGACACGAGACGAGACGAGAGGAAACGAGACGAGACGAGATGAGATGAGATGAGGGAGGAATAAGGGGAATCGCAATTAGAGTCATATTCTTCATTCTTTCTTCCATCACAGTCGTGTATATACTTCATCCTTTCTCTTTCTTTGCCTGTCTTCCTCCCATTCTATTTTTTTTAATGTGATTTTTGTTCTCTCTTTCTTTCACAGTATCTAGCAAGATTGGGATCTTCGGCAAAATAAAAAATGCTGCAGCCGGAATGTTAATAGGATTGTTTTATAAAGAAAGAAATTTTGTGTCATGGCTAGAACTAGAGCATAACCGAAACATGATGTTAGCGGCAGGAACTTGATCGAAAACTACTGTCCCTGCTGGAGCCGACGATCTGACCGATATCCTACAAAACGCTTTTCTTCCTTAATGTTGACTTTAGACCTGGTACATGATACTCTCCCTCTCTCTGCCCTTTCCTCCCAAACTCTATCCCCTTCTCCTACCCCGTAATGCCCTGGAATACTTAAAAGACCCTAGTGGTTTTGAAATGATAATTTCTTAATAAGAGTATCCAGCTTGAAGGGAACCCCAGCCTTTAGTCTGCCCTGCTGAGGTAAAATCTAAAACCTACCACGTGAGCAGTTAGGCTATCCCCTCTTGAGTATTATCACAGCTGGGCGGTTTGTTTGTTTTTTTCGTCTATGACGTCATAGTCCATGTGGTAACTGCTCTTCCTAGTCATTACTCTTCTTCGAAAAAGGTCCTATGTAAGAGTTTCGCAAATTTTTGAATAAGGGTACCCCATGGTATATCTGAATGAAAAAGACCCATCTGACATAAAGTAAAAACAAAATGTGCCCATAGTTTCCCATCAAACTTGCAGTTGCAAAGATAATTATTGTCTAACTCTTGTTGGCTTTGTCCTAAACACGTTTCCCCTGCATTCTCTGAGAAGGATTAAAAAAATGACCTATGCCATTTTCGGAGCCCAATGACATAAAGCTGACAGTGTCCTTGCTGCTACTGTCGCTGTTTCCGTCATCATTTCTGCTGCTCTGGTTGCTAAATATGGTTTTTTGGGTTGTTTTTTTTTATAACTGATGCCGCCTCAAAACACAATCACCCGGGATTTTTTTTCATACACTAAGTCTACAATTTTTATATTGTCAAGAATGGTAATAGAGTTGAATGTGGACTATGAATGCATGAGACTCTGAAAAGCCACTTGACCTGTTGGGTCCTGTGACTCCCTCTCGACGGTCCTGCATAATATACCTTCTGAAAGACGCCCTCCAGGTCGTTTGCATTCCGGTATTTACGGCCCTCAGGAGTGATCAACGTCGCCGGCAAGTGCCCATTTACCACCCTCTTGTAACCAAATTGAGGTTGTTACACTGTAGTTAACCTACACTCTTATCATGTTTGTAATACTTCTTGGCCAAGAAAGTCAGGGATTTGACTCCCCCCTTGCATGGAGTACAATAGATGGCGCAATCGATCGCGAGTTACCAGTAAGATAGTACATAGACGCTGTTGGTGCACACACATTAAACATGAAGATTTTTCTATGCAAGCATTTTCGGTGATCCCTGTAAGCTTTTGTTAAACATTTCGTGTATGCATGCTATCTTTCTCAGTCACGTAGAAGAATGGATTTCACACTATAATATGTCTAATGTAATTATAGATCTCATTTCCTTTTTTTTAGATTTTCAAACTGACTCTAAAGATATTAACTCTTGCAGCGCAAGACGCTTCTGGTCCAGCCTCCCGCTGACTGTGTAAACACTGTAATGGATAATTATGGTTGCACGTGTTGTCTACCGGCCGATCAGCTCTCATTGGGCTGCAAAATTCTACCGCCGCACCCAGCGCTCGGCAAGGTGATGAGTATATAAAATATTCTGTTGTCGCATTCAAGCGTAGCGAGTGGATGTTGAAATTACTTACATCATAACATCACGAAGGCGACACAAGTATATTGGTGTTTCAAAAAAAGAAACTCGAAAGTTTTCAACTATTTTTTTAGCGTCCTGAATTTCTGAACTTTTCTGCACTCAACACTGTGCTATTTTGTAAGTTTTATTTCGTTTAAGACCCCTATGACGACATATATACGACAACAAATGAGATCTGAACACTGTGGATATTGGGAGTGATAAGAAGGCCTGAATGTGAATAGTGAGAGCATAGAAACAGTGGTTGTAACTAGAAAGTCATTAGTTTCACATTGCAAACTCACAATCAATAACAAAGCATTAAATAAAGTGATCAGAAACAAGTATCCATGCAACAAACAAACATAAATCGGGGAGCTATAGAAATGTGATTTTAAAGAAAAATGCTAAGAATGTCATCTATATAAATGAAAATAAATGCACAGGTCTTGAAGGAAGCAAATCGTGACGGTAAGGGGAACACAAGCAAAATTTCTAGGATATGTAATGAGAAGACGACAGCTAAAGAATTTGGTAACCATTGGCAACGTAAATGTTAAACGTAAGACAAAAAGAAGAAATGCTAAACGGAGTGGCAAGTTCGATAAGGACACAAAGCAGTAGCCACAAGTTGAGATGGGCAGCAGTTAGATAGAAGTAAAGGTCCAAGATGACCAATGCCAATAGACAAAGTGCTTAAAGAATGTGACAACAACGTCGGCAGAACACACACACACACACACACACACACACACACACACACACACACACACACACACACACACACACACACACACACACACACACACACACAAACAAATAGAAATAGAAATATTGAAACATACCGATAAGGGACGTTCCACTTCTCGCCATTTCTCGAAAATTGCGAAGTTATCCGTAGACTCCACCTCGTGCAGCCCGCTGCTGAAGAGCAGAGCGTAAATGATGTCATCACAAGTTGTGCGCTTCGTCAGACCCGTCATCCATCTCTGTGTTCCACTGAACCAGATCGGAATGTCCTTCTGATGAGGGTCTTCCTCCATTAGGTCGGACTAGATCTGGAAGAAAATAAAATAGATATACGTTATACACGTGGCGGCAACAGTGACACTGGGTATTTCGAGGTTACCTTGAAAAATGCAAATGTTGGAAAAAGCGTGAATCTCATAACCACTGTCTCCTAGTAGATACTAAAAGTGAATTTATCATCAAAATCGTAATACATGGATAAAACAATACCAACAGTTATTGAAAACATCATAATGACCATATCTGCTGATTTTTCACTGTTCTTACACCAGTGCTTGGTCGCAGGTAATCCTATGTTTTTAGTCCATACGAAGTACCCTGATCACGTGACAGAAAATTCGAAGTTTACATCATCTCGAAATACACTATTAGAGATGTAACTGCAAAAAATACACCGTTCACTGCTATTTTCACCAAAAACTAATGCTGTATCGACACAATACTGGCTTTCCCTACCCTCCTG
>JAWQUT010000263.1:966853-987285 GCA_033807755.1 Ellobium chinense
CACTTTAAAAAAAACACCATCATTTTTTATTGCCCTCGTAACAATTCTTATGACAACATCTGCACATTTACACTCTTGACTATCTAAACACTTCTCTTAACTTTATTATTTTTCATTCTGAGATGTGCAGCAATGTGTAAATCCACATGATAAAATTTATAGTACGTAACTCGACAGCTTTGTTGCTGAAGAGGTCCCGATCGAAAAGGATGAAGTCAATAAATATCGGCTGCGTTTATTGCTGCTGTGCGCTACTCCAACTACCAAAGGTGCACAATTTCTAGACGTTGATAAAGAGATTTAGAATCTTTTGCGTACACCGGAAGGGGAGTTCGGCAAAATAGCGCCACCATCTACGGCTTCAAACTTGTTAGCGGAACCTCTTATCAACGGCTTTGTCTCGGAGGAGAAAGTGACAAAAATCGACGGTAGTATGTATGCTAAAGGTAAAGATAGATGTAAAGCAAATAGCATTGGCAAGTGCATTACTTTCTAGCTTTTCCGCATCAGTCGCAGTCATCTTGGCTTGCTTAGAGATTGATACTTCCGTGTTTAGAATCTCCCACAGAATAAAAGAACCGCCTTTATCGCGCACCTGCAAGCACCAAACAAACGAAGCTCGAACTGTATGAAGTTGTTTACAAGTGTGTGCATGAAAATCGTCTTAAAACCGTAGAAAACTTTTTTTCAGAAAAAAACTGCTAGAGATTTCATTTAAGGAAGTTTAAATCCTTTCTCTGAAGGTTAAATTCAGAAATTTGGTGCGTAATACGTTATTACATGGGCAGTGAAATATGTACGGAAAATTGCACACCATAGTTCTGAACAGTGCATTTTTGTTCAGTTACTTACTTTCAGTTGTGTCAAGTTTACTCCAACAGTACTTAAAGTATAATCATGAAATTTGGATGGAACAGTCCACTATCAATTTCCTTGGTTTTGTATGTAATAGATACATGTAATAAAGTGGTATCTTTTTCGGCTTATATAGGAGCGAATAAAACTTATCACTTGATCATTCATCAATGGAGATCCATTCATTTAAGCACAAACCCAAGGACATTGACAAAGGAATGTCCCAGCGAAATTTCATTTTTATATCTTACGAGCTTTTGAGAAAACTCAACACCACAATACAGTATTGAACAGTTAATCAGTCATTTTATAATGCACTATTTAGCACTTCGGTGTGAAATTATTCAAACAAATTGCACTGAACTTGTGATGACATGTTGCACACTAAAGTACCTGCATTGCAACCCCAGAGAAAAGGGTTTAATCATTCCATAATTATTGTGGAACAACTTCTTTTGTCATGAAATTCCACTGATCAGTGCTGCATTGTTGGGACACAAAGCTACTGTATAGGTTGCTTCAGAACGCTGCTCGCTGAAACAGAGTCCCCCGAGCGATCTATTTTTAGCCGCGCCGTCTCAAACGGCGGTTAGCGATTACCTTCTTGAGTGGGTGAAAGGTTAGATTGGTGCTGCTGTCTTCGGTGTTAAACGTAACCTAGAATATAAAAGTTCCTTCAGATAATACCTCGGAACAAGCATTGTGCTTAGACTTAGAGTACGTGCAACTCTAACATAGGAAAGATCATCGTCAGGATCTGGAGAGAGTATTTTGATAAATTCTGTGTTGATCTACAGGGAAGCGTGGTTTAATACTTTCATTGTTATTGTTATCCCTGTATGTCAATGTTTATATAGCATTACATGAATCATGTTTTATAGGTTATCAAACTGCACTCGTAAAAATTATCGACCGGATAACTGAAAGCCCTCAAGATAGATAAGACGATACCTCTCTTTCGCGAGATATACGGAGCATGTGGACAACTGCGGTTGAGAGGAGTTGCAGTTATCCAGCAGTTATCCAGTGAATTGTATTTATCTAAAGTACAGTATTGTATTTATCTGGAACGTTTCAGGTCACAAAATTGAAAGCTGATATAAGCAGAGGGACGTTGCAGTTAGATGGAGTACGATTAAGCGATGTTGACAGTACTTGGTACTTCGCCTTGACGTCAATTGCTAGATTTAGTAGCTACTTCACAAAGCACTTGTAGAATTTGATTGACAGGTGAGACAGTAAAATCTGGACAACGCCTGTAGTATCAAAGGAGGTGAGACAATTTGTCCAGTAGGGTTATCTGTCTGTACCGTATTGCTGTTTTTGTATTGTTGCTGTAAAATGTCAAAGGGGTGATGATGGTGATGTGTTTGAATATTTCGAGTACACGAGGTTCGAGTTCGTGAGGTTCTGTTGTATTCATTCTTTGCTCCGCATTCATGTGTCAAAGACATCGACAAGCACTAACACAATCCGCAGCCAAGGCGAGCAGAACACAATTAATCTATAGCGGAGTAGTTTAGATACATTTTACGATCCACAATGGCGCAGCGTGCTATTAGGCATAACGGTGCACAGAGAATGGCCGAAATAAAAACTGTCATGAAATGAAATTATCGCTTCACACTAGATCTAAACACAGTGCAAACTCGATATCCCATTCACTCTTGGGATCATATTACGGAGGGTGTGTTCTAGAATGTTATCCTGAGTTCTCTTTATAAGAAACAAAGCCAGTGAGACTACTGAGAGGAACATGAAAAGCTGGGGATTGTGTTAAGCAATTGTTGTGTTAACAGAGTTCCAATGTACAATGGAAAAAAAAATAACAAAAACATAATATTAATTCATATTTCATCTATGGCATTAGTGGATCCGCATTCCGCATTATCAAAGCACAGCCGCCCAAGTGCACCTGCCGCTAGAAGGAATAGACACCCTTGCATTTCCTGCAGACCTGTCCGGAGTACCAGACTCTCCGAGCGGAGATTTGGCCAGATACACCTACAGTTAGTACCATGCTGCTGGGCATCCTTTTAGACCTGTAAACACCCATCAAGTTTACCAACAGTGCAAACTTGAAGGCATGATACACGTTTAACAGGTTTATTCAACATAAGCCCAGACCAAGATAGTGATACATAAGCGGACGATACATTGACGGGACATGGAGAGATTAGACTATGAACCACCATGAGAACGAAGAAGAGCAAGAAGAAAAAGACACGATAAGGAACGAAGAAAGAGAAGAAAAAGAAGAAGAAGAAGAGGCATTGGTGGATTCGAAACTTACAAAAGTAGCGTGTTTAGAGCAAAAAAGGAAAAGGCACACATGCAAAATTACAAACGCAATCCGGCAGCGGTAATAACAAGGACGCCAGGCCACACACAAAACTTGAGGGTTTTTTTTTATGGTCTGGATTCATGGTGTGTGAATGAATGCATGTTTCATTGTTTTTATTGTGTGTGGCCTCATGTTCAATGCATGATACCCGGACAGCAGCTCGTCCAAGCCCTTGTTCCCTTGTCCCACGATCATAAACCCGCGCGTCATGGCGCAGACTTGGAAACTTTATTGAATAATCCGTCTCTTGCATAAATCTGTTGCCTTCGACGTGAGGCCAAAAAAAAAAAAAAAAGTTCTACCTTCCAGTTTTTCAGCAAGAGAACTGCCACAAAAAAAAATATTGCTGAACTCGGTTATAACAGCTTGGTCGGGCCGCGAACCTGCTGTCTGCTGTACACTTGTATTTATTATGCTTCCTGAGGGAAATCTCCTCATATAATGAAGTCGGAGTAGAAGAGGACGATCATATCCGGTGGATAATACTGAATAGATCTATTTCTTTATGTTTCTCATTCATTACAAAAGACAGAAAAATGCCTGCAGGGAGGATTAAACAGCGAACATTTCCTACCTCCTCAAGCCCAATGTTCGGACCGCTGTGCTTTGCTGTGTGTGTGTGTGTGTGTGTGTGTGTGTGTGTGTGTGTGTGTGTGTGTGTGTGTAAGAAGGAGACAGACAGAGGGAAAGCACATCCCAGTCCAGAAACTCTCATAAAGGAGAGATATTTCTATGAATGGATACCCTGCTCCCCCCTCCCCCCAACCAATCACCACTTCCCATCTTTCGCACATACAAAACACTAAAATTTGCGACATATCTATTCACATATCCAGTGTCGCTGTCGTATCTACTAAACATAGGGGAGCTTGCACATTAACGATGGGATGTCTTAGCATAGTGGTAAGGGTTACATTAACTCTGCATGTTGAGTGCCACCATCGATAACGCGCAAATTCTCAATAGGCCACAAGCACGCAGAAAGGTCTGATAACATTGCCCAAGATCAATCTAGAATCTACGTTGTCTTAATCAGGAGCTGACAAATGTGGCCATTAAACTTCTATCGGCGTACATCTCGGCTGAAAATCACATACTCGCCTATTCAAACTCATACCGGTCCAGTGTAGCGATACCGTGTACGTGACATTCCGTGAGAATAGCCGTTACGCCAATTGAACACTTCGTCATGGCCAACACTTTTTGGTCACGGCCAGAACGTACGGGCACTGGCGGTACAATGAAATTTGACTCTCCCCTCCTCCTCTGCATCCCCACTCTGCATTCCCCCTACTCCATACCAATTACCTGATTCATTCAGGACTGGGCCAGGGTTTTGGTGCGAGTAAGCGCTAAAGGTGTTCGTGTGATGATATAGAACAAGTGACAAAACACATTTTTTTTTAACCACTCATCAATTAATCATTAGCCATTATTGGTTAGATGACAACGGAACCGACATTAGTATGAGTTGTCTAGATTTAGTAACTACATATATAGCAACCTCCAGACTTGAACCAATGGAGTTTAGTTAAATATTGATAATAGACACGTGTCTAGATGGAGCTATCCTCTCACTCATTAATGACTTTTGTTTGAACGCATGTCCAGCTCAGTGCGTTTGGTTTCCTCTGTAGGCCCCCTACAACTCCCCCTCCTCTCATCCAACATGTCTGCAGTTCATTCCGCTCACAAATGTAGACTAAGACCATACTATGGGGATAAAAACTGAGGCCAAAACTCCCCTGTCTTACTTGCAGCTTTCGACTTGCCCTAGTCCTGTGTGACACACTTCTTAACCTTAACTCGAGTTTACTCAACATGCTGGGCAAATGCCACCGGTGACGTCGAAACAAGACCCAGGTACATAGAGTGTACTCTTATTCAGCAATAGAAATAGATTTCACATTCTATTCTCTTCCCCTCTCTCTGCCTTCCTTCCTCCCTTTATTTGCACCTCCACTCCTTCCCCATCGCTCTTCCGATTATCTCTTGCTCTTCGCCCTCTTCTGCTCTCCTTCAATGGCTCGCAATGTCACATGAGACCTACTGAAGCATGGCAGAATTTTTGTTTTATTGTTCAACCTGGCAATAAGAAAAAAACATAAAGGTCATCGGCTGCAATTATTCTTTGATTTTTCCAGCCCTTTCATGCTACAATAGAAAATGAAGAGTATTATTGTTTAGAAAATCTCTTCAAATACGTGCTTTCTTTTTTCTAGCCTTACCCCTCACCTTAACCTAAGAACTTCCTTAGGACAAGCCCAGGATTTTGCCAGGCGGTCTAACCGCTTTCAGAAAACAAAAATGTGCCATTGAACAAGATCTTTGAGGTAACTACATATTGATTAAACGCACTGCCTCCCTTGGATCAACATGGCTGCTTCCGTTTCTGCTCAGTACAACTTCCGCTTTCACCTTTGATAATAATACTGTAATTGCAGGAACTTCTAAATTACCTGCCCTTGTGTTAATCCTTCATGCAGATCCTTGATGACGTCAGTGCAAAAATCAATCAGAGTTACCTGGAAATTCAGATTTTTGTACTGTAATCCGTAATTCACCTTTGAATTCCAGTGCAACTTCACAATAGTGAACAATACAAAACTACATTATGTATCGTGTATGATCAGGACTCAGTACTCACTTACACTAGCTGACCTGTCAACCGAAGTTGACGGCCCTGCTACCTGAACGGAAAGGAACAGACTATGCACAGACTAGACGGTCCACCATCCACTCCCTCCTCCTCCTCCACCCCCCAAAGGGCACTTTTATCAAAGTCCTGTTGGTGGGTTTCCCCCAGTTACAGCACTGCCTGCCACACCTGACAAGAACTGTTCAGCCACAGCAATTGTACGATCTTCAGGAGTTGCTGAGGGCTCATCAGCATTTGCTGAGCTCGAAGGTCTTCGTCAACCACCAGATTCTTCAGCGCTGTCCGGTAACTGCTAACACTGGGCTCTTCATTTTTTTTTTTTTAAGTCGGTGTAGCAGGTCAATGAAAACAAACGTCAAATACTCCAAATCCGAAGGATGTGGCCATCATCTTCTCTCCCTGTGGTGACATTTTAGCGTTCAACACTTATACGACTGTGTCACCTTGTGAACCATTCCAGGTGGGCCAAGTTGAAAACTTAGATAGATACAGGAAGCCACGAAAAAAAGATTTAATCCGGCTTGATTGATCGTCCTCTCGCCCCGGTATTTGATGCGATTTTCTTGTTCAGTGATTTTGATCCGCATCCCTCCGTTCCCCTCACCCCTCGCCCTTCGCCCTTTCCCCACACTTCTACCCTCCAATCTCAGTTTTGAAAACTTATCATTAAGGTAAAAATTTGAACTTTTTCATCTAGTTATCATCACCAGTGGCCGTATGCATAATCCGTACGTTAATTAACGCACTGCGTTAACTACAGTGAGCACTACTAATGTTTTGGGAGCTTCCCGTGGTTACCGCATTGCGTTAACTAACGTAGGGATTATTCCTACGACCACAGCTGTGTTCGTTTCAGTGCTCAGCCTTGACTACTTCTAAACTACTCATTCATATTATGTTTGTTCTTTCTCTCTCTTTCTCTTTCTCTCTCTATCTCTCTGTGTTAGTGTGTGTATGTATGTATGTATGTGTGTGTGTGTGTGTGTGTGTGTGTGTGTGTGTGTGTGTGTGTGTGTCTCGCATGTATAATGCACCACCCCTCCCTTGTCTCTCATTATGTTCTTTGTTTTTCTTTTTTTTTCTTTTTTTTTCTTTTTTTTTCTTAAGCCCACTTGTTCTTCGCTTCGCAGTGGCCGTATGCATAATCCTTACGTTAGTTCCCGCACTGCGGTAACCACGGGAAACTCCCAAAACAATAGTAGTGTTCACGGTGGTTAACGCAATACGTTAACTAACGTAAGGATTATGCATACGGCCACAGCTCTGTTTTCCTATCACAACGCTTCTTCACCAGTAATTACAAGCATTACTCAGCCATCCACGCTTTCGAGTCTCACTCTCAGGCCATGGCAAATACTTGATAACCTGTCTGGCTGATTCGGAGAGGTGACTACGCTGTGGCCCTTCCTTAACTGTATGTGCCACCCACGTCTGTCCCTTTTCACTCGCTCCTTCTCCTCCTCATCGCACGNACCATAAACTGCTACTCCATAGCTCTCTTCTATTCTGACTCTTTCTGCGTTCTTTTCCATACACAAGAGTAAGTCTATCTTTCCATGTTTCCACACACGCTACACAATACATGTACCATCCAAACAGATCTACTACTGATCAATCTCAGCTTTACATATCGATCTCCTTAAGACACTCCAACCTTTGATCCGTGCTGTAAGCACGCTGTGAACTGTGAACAATAAAAGTCGCTCTTAACTCATTCCTTCCTCACAAGTTGTGTGCTACACTGTTATTATCTTTGTTACCTGTATCTTTCACTGAACTCGATAGAGTTTCTGAGTTCCGTTGTTGGTGTGGTTATAAGAGTGCTCTTGTTGCTGCTATTGTTGTTGTCATCGTTGTTATTGTTGTTGTTGTTGTTGTTGGTATCGTCGTCATCATTGTTGTTGTTGTGGTTGGTGGCGGTGGTGTTGTTGTTGTTGTTGTCGGTGGTGGTGGTGGTGATGGTGGTGGTGGTGGTGGTAATGGTAGTTGTTTTACTTCAATGTATTTTTAGCCTGACAAAATAAAATCACATTTGAAATTTGATTTAAAAATTTGTACCATTTTAATAATGCCTTACTTGTGATTCTAGTATTTTAAGTATTCAACTGCAATTTATAACATTAAACATTGATGGTATTGACGATTTTTTTTTTTAATTTTGGTAATTGTATCAAATAGTAGTTGTAATGGTAGTGATTTCTAATCTCATCTTATCCTGGGATACCTGTTCCCCAAGAAATGTGACATATTAATGTATTTATAATTTTTACTAGTGTTTGTTATGTTGAAGTGGCGTTTTCTCATTCTTAATCATTGTTTTCATGAAAGCTTTTAATGCTGCACTAACCGATCCATACTGTCGGAAAGCACGCCTGCTTATAAAAGAGGCCGTGGACATTGGTTCGACTCAGTGCCTTAATACTTTAAATACTAGACCTTTTCAATCCTCTCCTTTCCTTGTATACCCCGAGCGGGCCTGTGAACCTTTTTCTTACTGATTAAGGGGAGACAATGGTTGTATAACCCATTGATGCTGTAACAATACGCTAATGATCCTCACGAAATGGATTTCCATATTTTTTTGGGGGGGAGGGGGGGTGTATTCATTTTAACCCACCTTTGACTGCAAAGAACAGACTAACAATTAGATTTACACAGCTCCCTAGATCTGTTCATCACGTCGCATACTTAACACACAAAACTGATGTTCGGTTTAAGTCGGTGGTCGCGTGAAAGATTTTAATTAAAATACGTCGGCATGGAAGTGCTAATGTTGTTTAATGGAACAACACGTGACTGTGGAAAATTTTGTCAGCTCAGGAGACCAACAGAAATGAGACAAACTCAAGCACTAAAGTTCCCCTGCACTCTAAATTTGGGTGGGATTAGACCTATAAAAACTGTGTGTGGCTGGTTGATGTATGTGTATATGCTGAACTTTAAAGTAGGGACGGGTCGATTCCGATTCCAGTGCTCGACCCTCATTCAACATCAGGTATCGAATAGAATAAATTAGAAACACTGAAATCGAATCGATTACAAGTAATTTTATAAATAGATCTCAGTTCTCTGAATCCTAGGAATGCTAAATCTAACATATTTGACAGATTCTGACTTTCAAGTAGTATTCTCATGAAATTATAAGTTTTAATGGACTGCACTCATTTTTACAAGAATATTTATAACAAAAACTGTTAAAATCTAGTTCAGCTCTCCACACTGAAATTATCTGGCAATTACATTGCATTTTCGCGCGCTGGATTATCAGTTTTTCAATCTTCGCACAAACTCCTTAAAACACAATGGGGAACGCACGATCTTGAGCTTCGCATTGCTACTTACTCTTACCAATCACAGACGATCTTCTTTAATTGTCTGGATGCCATTAGTTTTCATGTAAAGTAACGTTTTAAGAATACGAAATAGTAACAGAGTGACATGTTCTTGTTTTCCTAGGCCCTAAAACATTAGCTATATAACAAGCTTCATAATTTAGCGCCTCCAGCTCGTATTTTTATTCGTCACTTTTCGAAATTTGTCAAAGTACTTGGAATCGTTCTTCCGACTCCGTGGTCCAAAGTACTGTACTTGGAATCGAGTCCCTTCCTAAAAGTATGAAATCGCCCGTCTTTTCTTAAAAGAGGAATGCTGAGCAAGCTCGTAAAATGCTTTTTACTCAGTCTGCTCTGGGAGGCAAGAGGGTGCACTTTAAGAACATGAGCACTGCAAATGACGAGGGACGTCAAGAGTCATCTAGCAAAGGCCGTTGCCGTCCTCACCTCTCATGACAAGAGGTGATTAATATATGTAATAACATTCGTAACAAAAAATACGAGGGCCAGCACTGAACCACACTTTTTTGTTCATTGACAAACTCAGACCTATTTTCACTTCGTATCTATTTAGAATCTGATACCCTGATAATCAAAATAATATTATGATTAAGAAAGATGGAGAAGAACCTGAACGGTTTTTACTGTACACAATGGAATGACCTGCTGAAAAAAGTGAAGATTTCACTAGGGATCAAAGAGTACTACGTAATCAGAATACGGGGTGTAGTGTGTAAGCTTCCATTATTGCGATCAGTCATTACACGAAACAAAACTTACTCTAAAACCGGCTACTATAGTACAACCTATGACAGGTTCTAGGATGAAATTTTGTGAGGGTTACATCTTCATTATTTTGTCTTAGTGCCTAAATTAGAAAACACAACGCACGATCGACAACACACACGAAAATTTACGTGAGTTAAAAAGTCTCGCACAAAAACGAGGAGATTATTCTGCCGTGTTACCAGGCTGGCCATATAAAGCCACTCTAGCTGGGGTTAGGTTTTTAGTTTGTTTTTTTTTTCCCAGAGGAAGTTTCCCTTGTGACCATTTCTTCATCTCTCTTCGAATATGATTATTATTTTGTCAAAAAAGGCCAGTCCTTGCCCCTGAAGGCTCGAACTAAAGAAACCCTGATGTGTCTTAAAACTCCGCATTCTTTTCTCAGCAAGTCACTAGATATACAATTTATTATTGAACTGAAAACTCGTCATTGCGGATCTTTCTGCAAGAGTGTCCATACTTACTCACAAGAGGGCAGTCTAGTTTAACATAGAGGATGTAAATATCCGTTTTTCTAAAGTTTTTCCGTCTCAAGGAGAGTCTGCAGCAATGCCTTCTCAGGCCCACACGAAAGGGGTTAAATCCGCAAATAAAATAATCACCACAAATTCTGCTGTAAATCGTACATAAATCTATTAATCACGCTTTGTCCATAAAGAGCATTAGTTTATCGACTACTATTGCGTCCAAAAATTCAGCATGCAACATCAAAGGAAACGAAACAAATACATTACACTAAAGAGCTTCTTAAAAATCGGACACCTAATTTGGGCACATTGGTGGCAAAGCGTATCAAGGTACAATGGACGCATTAGCAAGGAATCAGTTGAATTTTCTGGCATATTAAATTGTTAACCAACCCCAGGTCCCAGAGCAGAGAATAAAAATGCCATGTCAGTCTATGAAACAGCTGTCGTTTCAAAGCCCCCCGCCCCTCCCCCCTTTCTTTTCCAAAACCAATCCCAAAATCACCGGTCCTGCACTGTCAGAGCTGTTGGTATGTGAGTGTGTGCGGGTGTGTGTCAACATTCATTTAACATCAGTCAGCTTAGGCTGCACGTCACAACAAGCACAAAGCCACTGTCTTTGCACAAGGCGGCCCAGACAGTAGATTGAGGTGAGTGAAAGGGCAATCTTCTCTTGTCTGAACAGACAAGAGAAGATTGCCCTATTTATTGCTCACAAAGAGGGACAAACTGAGACAATGGCTTTCTTATAAATACCTTTCCTCCGAGATACCAATTCAGTACAACAAGCTATGTTATGTCATGATTGATAAGTCTCTTGGTGGTTGGGTCATTAAAGGGGTGGGATTATGATTTTGCGATCAATATATTTGTGAATGTGAAATGTGAGCCATGCATTTTTGCACTGTGTCTGTCTTAGTGTGCCTTTACAGCATATATTTAATTCCTGAAATTCTCCAGATCAAGCGGCCAACTGACTGGAAAGGAAATTTACACTTTTCAAAAAGTATATCCTTGTTTCAAATAAATGCTTGTGCCAGGTGTTTATCAGTTTTACTGTATTCAGGCTGTGGTTGCCGTGAATGCATTACTTGCAAAGGAAAAGAAAAAAGAATTGGTTTTTTTTGCTTCCTTTATGCAAGAGAATTAAATACCTAAGAAGCATTTTTATCAGTTTTACTGTATTCAGGCTGTGGTTGCCGTGAATGCATTACTTCTTGCAAAGGAAAAGAAAAAAAAATTGTCTTTTTGCTTCCTTTATACAAGAGAATTAAATAGCTAAGAAGCATTGTTCAAGTATAACGAAAGAAAACAATTATGCAAAATGGCTGTCGCTGTAGTCTAAATTTTAAAAAAAATAGTTATAAAGCATGATATTGTATGGGGAAGAGAAAGATCTCGTGACTAAAATTTCTAGATGTAGAAAATTTGGGCACTCGGGTTATTTGTCCAGAGAATGCAGAATGTTATAAATAAAGTTTAGGGAAATGAAATGCTACCACCAAATTCCAAAATCGGCCTCATTTTACTGAAAAACCCGGTTGGCTCGACAGTATTGTCAAAGACTATATATATTTATTATAGTCCTTGTTATTATCACGTGCTGATGGATTGCCATATTTGTCATTTTTAATACAAATCTTTTAAACACAGACAAGAATGTTGATTGGGAATCACCTTCTTTTTTATCCATCTTTGTAGCCGTGTCGATCTCCTAGTAATGGAGACGGTTTGAATTGTCCACCCAGCCTCCAAAACCCAACCTTCGCTTTATAAAATAAACAGTTCCGGATTGCTTAAATGCTGTTTATGAATAATTATATATAAGTTCATTTTATTTGCGCGAAAATAGGCCACCAATAACAAGTGTGGCTTTCAATCTCGATAAATCTGGCAAGGTTAAAGATCAAAATTATTTTCTGTATTTGAAGCTTTATTCGGAGTAGAATGGCCACTTTGTAAGTACCAGTAGTAATGTGTTTAACTGACGAATAAGTTCAACTCCGTTCGAATTTCCCTTGCTAACACTGGTCAGCTTTTTCTTTGTTTCTTTACACTATATGATCGCAAGTCGACAGAAGATGGGAAAAATTGCTATCAAGAGAATTGCGATTGTCAAGTATCTATTATATAAAGCAAATATTCTTTTTTTAAAAAATTAATAAAACACAAGCACTATAGCCAGACAAAACAGTGATAAAATCGATTACCCTAAGGTGATTCGACCGTTCCTGTTAGCAATCATACAAGCTATAAACTGCTATATTGTACCTCACTTTCATAAAGCTTCGTCCCTTGCATACAATTATTTACCCTACAATCCGCATAAACGTCTCTTAAATAACGTTCAAGACATGTCCGTAAGCTGTTAATGCAAAACAAACAAGGAGAGGATCATTCTGTCTGACTCCTGTGGTGCCCGCAAATTGAGAGGTTACAGGTGTATCACGTGACTCTTCACGTCATCATGTGACCTGCTCGTGCTGAAAGTCAAATAAGGCTATTCTTAGGCCCTAAATTTATAACACAGCAAGTTTTGATTGTTGATTGTCCTTAATCACGCGTTACTAAACCAAGATTTAGACATAAAACTTTCCCATCGCCTTGATAATATACCACAAAGAAAATGGACAGGATTATCAAAATGGCCGTAGCTTTCCATTCAAAGTATTTGGATTCATTAAAAAAAAATTATCAGGAATGTCAATTCAACTAATGACCCAGGTCGCCCTGTCTGGCGCTTTGGTGACTTTTTACTGTGGCATTTTCTCGTTCCTCGTACGCTGAAATCTTTGTTAATAAATGCCCTACTTCCTCTTATCTGCGTGTCTTCTCCCACATTGTCTTACCGGGCTTCACAGCTGTCTTAGAATGACAAGCCCTATTATTACTCTCGTATTCGAGCTCCCCAATGCAATTTCCTAATAAACATATTCTTATCAATAGCTTAACATTCGTGTTAATGAAACAAATATTATTGCTTAACTCATCTTCCGCCTTAACTTTGATATCATAATTAATGCTGATGGCGGGTATATGATATTATACATGTACTATAATAATATGTTATGAATTTTATTTTTGTAACCAGTGTATTGCCTAGTAGGTGTAAAACTTTCTAAACATGAATGCGCTGCTTTCAATAATATTTTGTTTTCTAAATGTGTTTATGGAACCTTGCTCTGTCTATTTGGTCTTCATAATATCTATAAATGACCAAGAGCCAGTCGTACTGGAATGGTTATTAATCTGTGAACTTTTCACTCTCACTTTGTATAGCCAGATCTAATAATGACTGGCACGCAACAAACGCGATAAAACTACATCACAAGGTAACAGAGGAATTCTGGTCAGAGATAAAGAAATTAATCCTCTTGAGACTCTCTGGTCTCTGGTGGTAGCTGTCTGCAGCCTGGGCGATCTCATTTTTACAGGTGCAATGACTGAAGTTTTATCAACCACGTGATGAATTCTGTGGAATCACATGACGTCATTTTACACCGTGTTTTTAAACTGGACTAAGTTTGTTTTTTTTTCCAAACTTCGAAGAAAATGTCGGGGACCAAAAAAGTTAGCGTGTGTCTTTAAAAGTGAAATTTTGACGTGAAAATATTGGGGCATATATTTTTTTTTTAATAACCCAACACAGGCTTTAATCTCAATAACAGCATGATACCCTTGCTCAGATATTGGCTGTATCTGACTTAGGCTATTTTCGAACCACAAAAAGGCTATTTTCGAACCACAATAGGGCTATTTTTAAACTACAATGAAGATAATTATGATAAGGAGTAATCCATCATAGCAGCATAGCAATTTAAAAATTTGCAGGATAATTGCGGAATACTTGGGATGCATTCTACATTCTAACTGTAATCGACCCCTCAAAAATTTCATAAGTAAATAGGCCGAACCATTCCTAGTCTCTTCTTCAGCCGAGAAGAAGCTTTTTGTTTCGTTCTCCATTTCTACGTTGTCTGTCTAAAGTTCGAAGGGCACAGGCCATAACGTGAAAACATTTGAAAACTTCAAATGTTCACTGGTTGAAAAACAGTCTACGTTCTATCTAGCTATATTAATAGCTAGGTCAGTGTGCCACCAAGTTAGCCATGAAAATAGCTGAAGCTTGGAATTTAGTTTTCTACTGACCTGTTGTAGGAATCCCCCCCCCCCNCCCCCCCCCCTTTTTTTTTAAAATAAATTATGTTATCTGTCTTGCTTAGCAATCCTGTTGTGATTACCACCAAAATTCTTCAACAAAATATAGACCACAATAATTGCTCGAAGGTGCAGTCACTGTCGAGCAGACAATACAAAGTAAACTCTGTGCGAAAAGGCAAGAGGTAACTCCGAGAAAATCTCTTTAGGACTATACAAGATAGACGAGATCACTTACATAGATGTACCGTTATGTACAGTTTGCTGGATATTAGACTGAAATGTCTAGAGCAAATCCATTCTCTCCGTCAAAGCGAAGTTCCCACTCACTGTACGCCCGTGGAAAATCTCTGAGTGGACAGTAAAGAGTTCACTCTGAACCAAAAGAACCAACGAATAAAAGTAATTCCGAGAAAGTCTGCAGGTAAATTCAAGGTAGGTGAGATTACTCACATAAAATGTACCGTAAGGTACAGTTTGCTGGATGTTTGGACTAAAATGTCTAGAGCTAATCTATTCTCTAAGTAAAAGCAAAGTTTTGACTTACTGTACGCCAGCAGGAAATCTCAGCGGCACCACGTACCGATATCTGACAATATCCTCTGTTACACTGAATAGTAGATTAGGCGTATATCCTTGTCCTCATGAATCAAAGTTTAAATTACTGGCGCAACACGGACATGACAATTCTTCGTCTGGGTAGATAAAGTGACCAATGGTCAGTAGATTGACGTGGTCAGTTGGTAACTATCATATCAAATATTGGGTTGTCTGAGAGCGACTTCGGCCTGCAAGACAAGAGGTCTCATTGGTCGTCTTGGCAACAGTAAAGCAGGTTAGATATGATGGATCCCCGCCATGCGAGAGAGTTGGGAGGCCATCTTCGCTGACCCACTTAAAGATTAAACCAGTCATGTGGTGGGCAAGGGTTATGTATAAGTGTGGAACTTTTCTCGTTCTGAAATAAGAGAGTCAGTCGTCTTCTCTACACCTTGTATGATAAAACGTGCAATGAAGTAAAGAAAAAAACTGATGTTTAAAAGCATTTGTTTGAAGGTTACAAGTTGAACGTTGCGCTACTTTACTGTGTGGTCACATTTCATCACGCTCATTCCATATTTGTCCAAGTCAGTTTTTGAGGTTTTGAGAAATTTAGCGCCCTCAGCCTGTTGCTCAAAGCAAAACAATAAGGCAGATGTGATTTAGCTTGTAAAATTGGGACATAATAACGAGTCAAAACTCTACATTTTTTTAATAGGAAAAATAGAAAACAAATAGAAGACCACAGAAATATAGACAACTCAATTCATCAAAAAAAATATTTTTAAAAAAAGAATTACGCAAATGTGGAATGAGCATAACGATTTATGTAATATGTCTCTCAATACAAAGTACTTTTTAGGATGACGTCAACCCAGCATCTTCCAAGAACTTACTCGTCTGACAAAATGGCGCATAGAGCCACGTGACTAGTTTGTTGTATACCTCATGTTCCTCTAAATAAAATGGCGAACATTCCGATATAACATTTATTATCCACCACAGAACAATGACACTTCGGACCAATGCACTTAACTGGCTGACTAGAAACTAAAACTTCGATAACACAAAACATTCTGACATATCCATCTCGCATTACACAAAATAGCATCGTCCATTGTCATGATATACGTAACGGAAATAATTTAAGTTCTATCCCAGCACATTCTCTTATAAGACAGCGGATCAAACATGTTTTAGTACACTCTTTATAACTTCTCTTTAACTGCAACAGACCTGAGTTAAGTAGATATAATAACAAATTATCATGAGAGCCGGAGTGGAGGAAGTGGTGCTAATCCTAATCCAAAATGGGGCATGGTCTATTTACTTTTTATTCTCTATGTTAAACAACAGTACAAGCAAGCTGATCCGTCAGTGGTAGTGGTTGTTGTAATTTTAGCAGAAGTAATAGTAGTGGTGGTAGTAGTAGTAGTAGTAATAGTAATAGTAGTAGTAATAGTAGTAGTAGTAGTAGTAGTAGTAGTAGTGGTAGTAATAGTAGTAGTAATAGTAGTAGTAGTAGTAGTAGTAGTAGTGGTAGTAGTAGCAGTAGTAGTAGTAATAGTAGTAGTAGTGGTAGTAGTAGTAGTAGTAGTAGTAGTAGCAGTAGTAGTAGTAGTAGTAGTAGTATTAGTGGTAGTGGTAGTAGTAGTAGTAGTAGCAGTAGCAGTAGCAGCAGCAACAGAAGGAGTAGAGTCGCTGTTGTTGTTGTTGTTGTTCTTCTTCTTCTTCTTCTTCTTTTTCTTTCCTTCTTCTGCTTCTTCTTCGTCTTTTTCCTCTTATTCTTCCTCTCTTTCTTCTCCATCTTGCTTGCTTGTCTAAGCTAGAACTGAACGAAACACTGCATGACATTGACTGTAGGAGATAGAAAAGACACCTCCAGTGTAACTGTCACACAGTCCACCACTTCTGATTTGTTCTGTTCATATGATTGTGTTTACCTTAGGGATGTCACGCTGTGAATACCTCTTCTTTTGGAAAGACAAGATAGTGAACAGTACGAACTTTAACCTACTACTATTAATACTGTATTACTAGCCCTGATTGTTGCTCCACGTTCTCAGAGTTGAAACATCCGTGTAACGTCCAACCGTTTTATCTGCTTATATTTCAACAAATGAGATAGACCCTTTTGAGAAAAAAAAAACCGCTGATACTTAAGTACTGAGATAGACCTACTGGAGAAAGACTTGTTGAACAGTCCAAATATCTAGTCAGGACTATGGCATAGCCAACCATCCTATCTGCTCAAATGACACCAATGAATGAGATATGACATGTAAAGGCCTCCGTGTGACAAGGCCCCATAGACTCTCCTTCCCACTTCCTTCCCTTTCCTGTATGTTTGTGACAACTGAATGGCAGTCCTTGACAAGCGAGTATAGAGTTTCTATACAGACCCTTCTTCTCACTGTAGTAGGTAAGCAAACAGAGCGCATAACAGGAGGGAACACAATCTTTGCTTAAGGTTTATCGCTCACAAATCACTATTGCACATTCCTATTGACCTCTGCGATACTATATTCATTACACAAATCTGAGTACACCCACACCCCTAAACTTTCAAATACTAGGCCTATAGATGTACACGTTCCTATCATACGAAAGAGAAAGCTAATTTTTAATGATTTCTTTTGAAATTATAACCTTAGGCCGTCCTTCTATTTTTTTATTTTAATTAAGTTCACCCCAAAAACTCACCTTTAGTTTGTGGCACACAAGGGAAATAATCACTTACAAAGGATAACTCTCCGATATGCCCAGCCGATAGGCGCCTCATTTGCGTAACTCACATAAAATATGATAGATCCGGTTTATGGCAGGAGTTCTGCAGTTCTGCACACTGCATTGTGCAGTTCACAAAGGATACTTTTAAAACGCGAAACGGAGAAAAGTATATGAGAGACTTCCAAGATTAAATGAACTGAAAAAGAGGCTTTCATAACACTAGATTAAATCTGTGACATCGTGTTGCACTTCCTGCCCATTGTTGTTATGCCATCTCCAGGTCACCGGATGTAGCGCGAAATGGTTATTAAATCCACCTACTTTTCAAGAGGTTATAGCACAAGTACCATTAATAAACCAATGTTTACCTGGGGAAAATGGTTATAATTACATTGCCTAATTCCCAAGAGCCTCTCACTTCGAAAGGTTGATAAAATATTTGAAGAAAATTACACGATCGTTACGAAAACGCACAAAATGCTCACTCAACAGGATTTTTAAGTTCCTGCAAATCGACGACTAAGAGGTTGGAGTGTGTAAATTTTACCAGGGCATAAATCGCTTACACTTCCCCTTTTTTGTAAAATCAAAAATTATGCCAATGTTCCATGTGGGGACTAATGCCCGCTCGATCATGCGACTTAACTATCATAACCCCAGCAGACTTAATAACTTTCGGACTTACTCAGCTCCCCGGAAAACATACAGCGCAGCTGCCATTTGACAATATCTTCTACTGCATATGATCGGGTACCCATTTTATAGACGTATGGACCGAGGAAAATGTTAATGAAATGCTTTCCAAAAGCACCTACAGAACTTTCTGTGGGAGAGGATCGAACCTACGACATTTAGATCTTGACGTCAATACCGTAATCATTCAGCCACGCTGCTCCATGAATCATCCGTATTATATATACTATGTAAAATTGTGATCTACTGTTCTACCAGAATGAGGCTTGGGATCACATACAAGCGTTTTGTTACGTTGAAAATCGCACATTCCTCACAAAATACATGTAGTCTACGTATACTGTATTTAGGAGCTAAGGTTTTTTTTTTGCTTTTTTTTTTTATCAGCTTCTACGTAAATTCCAGTATTTGAGAGCTTACGCATTAACGATGTGATCTCTTACCATCGTGAGAATTACACTGCCACATCGGTTCTGAATGCATCCCTTAGTAGCGTTCAACATGCTGAGTTTAAGTAATTCTTACTTAAAGATCCCATCGTTAATGCGCAGGCTCTCAAATATCATCAGATATGGCTTAAAATCTTAGCAATATGATTCCTATATATACTTGCATTTAGGATACTTTGTGGAACACAGTCTTACACGATATGTCAACACGGACGTATATCTTAACGTCACTGCTTACTCTCTCGTCGAAGCTGTCACCAAGATCTGGATTGGTTCACGACAAACGGCACTCACCGTCTCAAATTTCAATTCACGTCAGTTGCTTGACAAACACAGGTGGCCGCGGTTTGGTGTCCAGCTACCTGCCTCAAGGACTTCGAACCTGATCTCCTCATGTTAAAGAATTTACCTTTCCGAATCAACCAGCCAGGACATACAATCTCAGTATTTGCCATAGCCTCAGAGGGAGGCTGCTCGAAAGGGTGAATGACTGGGTGGTGCTTATAATTATTGGTAAACAGGTTGTGATTGAAAAACAGAGGATTTCCATATGTGTGTCATCCTATAACATGCAGTTAAAAAACATGATTGTAAGAGTTGAAAACTACACTTTTCTTTCTTTGTGTACCCCTCACAAACAAAAACAACCCCTTCTCTTTTACACCAACCCCATCAAAATCATCCCTCTTTAGTGTCTTTAGTCAGGAGCATGTTGTAGGATAGCACACATATGGAAATCCTTTCGCAAATTAGATCAAACGTGGGCGGCACTGGCATATTTTAGCTTTATGAGTCTCAGCTGGTCTAGTTAAGCCACATGAAAAACTTTTTTCAGTTTTTTTTTTTTTTTTCCGGAAAGGTCAGTTAACTCTTTCTCTGTCAGTGACAGTCTGTTGAATGCCCTCTCACTTATACATAAAGGGAGACACATTGAGTTTATTTTTTTTTAATAGTCACGGCGGTGAGGGNGGAAACGGTAAATGCTAGGAAGCCCGGAGATATCACAATAACAAAGAAATGGACATAAATGTTTATTCATTACTGTTGCCAGTAAAAAAGCAACAACTTAAGAAAAAGCAAGGGAAAGGAAAGATGATAATGATTAGTTAAGGACTCTTTCTGGTACGAAATGAGGTGCAAATGGATAATTTGTAAATAATTTTCAATGTATATTCATGTTCAGTTTTGGCATTTGCCTATGATAAACAAAAACTGAAAAAAAATAAAAGCTAAGCTCATCTGGAGGGAACAATTTGGGGCGCACCTGCGAGCACTGAGTTAAAAAAAAAAGATTTGGTGTGTGTGTGGGGGGGGGTGGGNGGGGGAGAGAGAGAGAGAGACCTAACATTGACAAGTCAATACTTATTACATCTTAAATCTTAACCTAAAATATCCCTCGTCCCCCTTCCACCACACAAC